>SRQA01000119.1:0-36557 GCA_018360365.1 Claviceps citrina
AGATCTAGGGGCACGTGATGTCTCTATTTGTTATAGACACGCTAGGGTGTCCGTAGTGTGATGTAAAGTGTTTTGAGCCAGTGTAAGCTATAGTCCGCCGTACTAACCGGGAACAGGGAAAAAACATGTGATACAAAGTGGCCAGGCAAGCCAAGTCGGGGCCGAGAGTTTGCGAGTCCAAAGTCCGTCTGGATGCTGTGCTGTTTGCCATGTTGGAGGATAAATAAAGCTGATGGGCCAAGGACAATCTGTCCCCACAACGCTCGTGCATGTTGCACCGCGTCAACGTCTTCTGCAGACTGCCGCTCATGCACGGATCTCACAGGGGCACCGCTAGGTCAACCCAAGTTATACTTGGGCCATAGCTGCAACGTAGGCATCGCTCATATTATGGTCGTACCGAGGTTTTTTCATACTACTATTGAATGTAACCCCGTGCACAAAACTACTCGGTTTGCAATGGCGCGCGTTTCCCGTTTCCGTGCCACATGTGAATGAAATCTCCAGGGTAGGGTGGGACTCCGGCCACTGACACGTGATCTGGTCCATGGGATTTATAAGCGCCAAACGATTCCAATTATTTTTCAAATCACGTGCACAGTCACGAGCTGTTGCAGATTGATATCGCTCGAGTCTGTGAGCTGTCTGCGCTTGGGACCATCCATCACTCTGTCATTATCTTGTCCTCGATGCCAAACTTGCTGAGTGCGCGGTTTGAGCTCTCACCAACGCCCTTCCTACCCATACAGTCAGAAAGCGCAACTAATTCACGCCGCGAAGCTGGTCGGATCAAAAGAATCTTGATTCGACGCGTCGAGGCAGACGACCCTTTCGTTGACGACGCCGCCAGGCATATCGCAACAACAGTCTATATCCTGTTGTTCGCCCTGCACTCTCAAGACTATCATTGCCTAACATTCGTCCTCGACCGTTTCACACCATGACTGTCGAGGTCGCCCTTGATACGCCCCTGGCAAAGGCGCTCAGCACTGCGATTCAACCCAAGCTTATCGAGGTGGGATGGGGAACTGGCGTGGACGACTCCGCGCTTGCCGAGTACATCATTCTGATGCTGGCCAACGGAAAGACTCAAGATCAAATTGCTGCAGACTTATCCGGGGATTTACTGGGCTTGCCTGCCGACGACCCTGTTGTCCACAACTTTTCAAGGTGGTTATTTGAGCAGATCGAATTGCTTCATACCCAGCTGAATGGCGGGCAGCATGGGGGCGAGGTGTCTATGGAAGGGGTCTCGCAAGACCAGATGCAAGGAGGAGAAATGGACACAGATATGAAAGCCAATGACGCATCGCAATTGAACGCGTAAGTAGGAGCGCCCTTTCCCCTCTCACAACGCCCAAGTTGCACCATTTATCTGACGCAAAAGAAATGGTAAAAGCCCTACGGGACCGAAATTGATGCGAAACGGCAATCTGAGAGGCGGTCGAGACAAACGATTGCTTGGTCACATGTCGAAAGCCATGGATCGGTCGGCCGACACTGCTCTGCACCGCGTGCGTGGCGGCGGCAACGAAAGGATCAGTACACATGGCCGTAATCCGCCATCTGGACCCAGAAATGTGCAAGGACGTATGCAAAGGAACAACCGCGCCGAAATGTTACAAGCCGGGCTCACCGCCGGACCCCAAGCCGGCGCATGGATGATGACGGGTCAGCCACCAAATCAGATGGAGCTCATGGCTATGCTTGAACAGCAGAATCAGATGATGTACCAGCTCTCACAGCAGTTGATGAACGGCGTTAACAACAACAACTTCAACAGCAATCATAATGGAGGGTTGGGGAATCAGCATCGGGGCAAGTCTCTATTTGACCGAGTTAAAGACCCCAGCAAAAGGAGGGGCAACCAGGACAACAGAGGAACGGCTGACGGCTTGAAGAAAGAGACCGTCGGAGAGCAAGGAGACGTCGAAATGTCGGGCGAGAAGCACCAGCCCCCGAATCCCGAAGAGACGGTCTGCAAATACAACCCACACTGCACCAACAAGGAGTGTAAATTTGCACATCAATCGCCGGCTGCTCCGCTAGGCGCGTCTATCGACATGAACGATGTGTGCAGCTTTGGAGCTGCCTGCAAGAACAGGAAGTGCGTTGGCCGCCATCCTTCCCCGGCGACCAAGCTCGCACATCAGGGTGAACAGGAGTGCAAGTTCTTCCCCAACTGCCAGAACCCGAGGTGTCCGTTCAAACACCCATCGATGCCTCTGTGCCGCAATGGCGCCGGCTGCACAACGGAGGACTGCAAGTTCACTCACGTCATGACCAAGTGCAAGTTCAATCCGTGTCTGAACCCAACCTGCCACTTTGCACACGAAGCCGGCCAACAAGGAGGGTTTAAGGATAAGGTCTGGACCGCCGATTCAGGCAGGGAGCATGTCAGCGAACGGAAATTCGTGGATGAAAATGCGCCTGAAGAACTGGTCAAACCCGATGGAGATGACATGGCCGACGACGCGCATGATGCCGAGGTTACGGTATAGCCATTTGGCGGGTTGCAGAAAAGGAAATCCATTCAAATCATGGAACATGGGGCTTCTAGGCACAGGGTCGAATGTAACTTGAAGCACAAGTGGAAAGCTTGCCTCGTTGACAACGAGACGAAAAACTCTAAAATGGCAAAAACGTATTTGGCGAGGGGCTACGACCTGCTGCTTGCGAGGAGAGAAAAAGGGGACATGTACATTATCTGTTCCGTCACCACGATGGAAGGGCATGGTAGGCGTTAACGTGTTTTGGCAAACAGGGTAGGAATCGTTGATGTCTTTATTGTCTCGCGCGCACACGTGTCTGTTGCCTGGGAAAGGGGAGGAAAAGGGGAAAGGGGAAAAAAAGGAGAAGCTCATGCGGCAGGCTAGGGTTGTGAAAGCGAAGGATGTAACGAGTTTGACGGCGAGGCGGCGAGGGTGGATAGGTACCTACCTACCTACCTAGTAGTAGTTTAGAGGGAAAGAAACACAGGCGCGTAACATATTCACGCGTGCGAAGACATTCACATACTTGATGTCCTCCCTCGTGATGGGATGTGGCTTGCACGGGCCCGGGCCGGTAGTCCAGACTCCAGACTTTGACCCACTCTCGTGCCTTTCCAACCTGAACATGACACGATCGATCCAAACCGAACAACTGACGCAATGGGCCGCCGACGCGCGGAAGACGCTGCCATGACCCTATTGTCAATGGCATCTGCCCGCCGTGTCACCTCCACCTCCATCTTCAGCTCCTGCTGCGGCGCCCGAGCGAGAAGCTGTCGAAGTAACCCACTTCGCCCCTTCACGACCGTCCACTCGTCACCTGCGTCGTCTTCTTCCGCCAGGCCGAGATGCCAGCGCCTGCGACAGCAGCCGGCGGCATCATGGGCCATTCGCCGCAGATATGCCTCGCTCAACGACAACGGACACATTGCCGTCGTGGGAGGGGGCTTGACGGGCCTCACTACGGCGTATTACCTGGCCAAGCAGCTGCCCGTGACGGCGAAAATCACGCTCTACGAGGGCAGCGACCGGCTCGGAGGCTGGATTCGGACTGATCGTGTGCCTGTGGACGTAGATGGCGTCAGGGGCACCGTCAGTTTTGAGAGGGGACCTCGGACTTTATCGTCGTTGCACACGAGTACCTGGCGATTTGACGATCTCATCCTTTATGACCTGGTACAGCGACGCCACCTTCTGTAAACCAGGAAAACCAAAACAAAATAAAAAGATGCACAGCTGACTGAATTTGGTTCAATAACAACAGGCTATCGATCTCGGCCTCAAGGTCTTTACCCCTCCCGATCAGCCTCGCTACATCTACTATCCAGACCATCTCGTCACGCTGCCCCCCACAGCCAGCATAGCACAATGCATCTCCGAGCCGCTCTTCCTGCAGTCGATCTTTTCAGGCCTGGGATTCTTCCTGCGCCGTCTGCGCAAGCGCCCTGTACCCGTCAAGGACATGTCCATATCGGAGTGGCTGTACGAGGTGAGCGGGAGCCGCAGCGTGGCCGACAACTTCGCATCGGCCATGATCCACGGCATCTACGGCGGCGACATTGACAAGCTGAGCGCCCGGAGTGTCTTTGACCGCTTCTTTTGGGCCTATTATCTGCCTAAAGTGATGTCCAAGTGGAAAACTATGCCTATGAGAGAGCAGAAGCTCATGAGCGAACTGTCGCAGGATCCCGATATTCGGGGAATGGCGCTCAAGGCGAGCGGGTCGTTGTTGCATTTTGGAAAAGAGGGCATGGATAGCTTGCCCAACGCGCTGGAGGATGTGTTGAGTAAGACGACCAACGTCGAGATCAAGAAGGGACGGCCGGTGAGGGATATCAGCTATGACGAGAAGATGGACAAGGTGATGATTACGACGGGGTCCTGGGAGGAGGCGGAGGAGGGTAGTCATCAGGAGCAGCAGCAGCAGCAGCAGCATGGGCTCGACCAACCGACCGCGTCTTCCTCTCCCCCCTCAGAAGCCTCAACATGCTCGTACGACCGCGTCATTTCCACCCTCACGAGCCAGGACCTCGCGCGCCTCACGGGCAACAAGCTGCCCAGCCTGGCGGAAACGCATTCCGTATCCATTATGACGGTCAACCTATGGTACCCCAAGGAGAACCTCAAGCCCCCCGGCTTCGGCTACCTCATTCCCCGGTCCGTCAGCCGCGAGCACAACCCAGAGCGCGCGCTCGGCGTCTTCTACGACTCGGACGTTGGCGCCGCCGCGAGCCCCGACGAACCGCCCGGGACCAAGCTCTTCGTCCTCATGGGGGGCCACTACTACGACTCGGGCGCGCCCCCGCCCTCGGAAGCAGATGCCGTCGAGCAGGCAAAGTCACTCGTGGAGCGCCATCTCGGCATCCCCATCGACACCCCGTGCTTCGCCCTCTCCCGCTTCGCAAAGGAGTGCATCCCCCAGCACTTTGTCGGCCACACCGACCGCATGTTGCAGGCGGACCACGAGCTCTGCAAGCATTTCTCAGGCAGGCTCGCCGTGGCGGGCGGCTCCTATACCAAGATAGGCGCCATGGGCGCCATCCGCGCGGGCTACGACATCGCCAAGCAGACTGTCGGGAGTCCCAACGGGTGGTGCTCCACCGGCCTGGAGTCGCTGGATTTTCCCGAGACGTTTGTCGGGCTGCCCATTTCTCGCATACCGGTCCGCAGGTTCGGACCTGGCGGGAGGAATGGTGCGGGGAAGTGAGGATGGATAGAGGAAGTGAGGGTGGAAAGAGGAAGGGGGAGAGGGGGTGGTTGTTGAGCTTGTCGCACACATAGAGGACCAGGTGTTAGACTCGTTGGAAGAACAAAAGACGGTGGGCTCGCACGTGGATTTTGACTTCATACATTGGTACTTCAGGTATGGAAAGGGGGGGGGAAATGTTGTTCCCAGCATTGCATCTTTTTCTCGAAGAATTACACTGCAGAATTGCCTGCGCGGCATACCGAGGATGGTGATTTGCTGTATTTGCGTTCACCTCACACCTCTATCCGTCCACTTCAGCGCCGGCTGTCAGGACCGCGCACCTGGATGCACCGACGAGCTGAGTCATGCGGTGCCATGAACCTACCTACCTACCTAGGTACCTAGTGCCTATTAGTACCTATAGGTAGGTAGGTAGATAGGCAGTAGGTTGAACCAAAAACACCACCCCCTCCCCTTCCATCAGTCTAATTCTGCCTCCTCTTCTGATTGTCCTACATCAAAACAAGCAAGATACCAAACGACGCCTCCCCTCCCGCGCATCTCAGGCAACCCCAGCAGAGTAGCAAAAAGTAAAAACACAACGAAATCCCCCAACGTTGGGCCAATGCTCCGTGGTACCCGTCCAACTCCTGTGCGGTATGCCCTGCCCCCGGTTTTAGCATTCGAGCTATCATTATTGCGTGGCGACACGAGCAATGATGAGATGCGAGAGGAATGAAAGATGGGAAAATCGAAAAAGAAAAGAATGTAAAAAAAATATCGAGTACGAGTTAGAAGAGAAGAGGAAGAACTGTGGTAGGGGGTCCAGGCTGCCTTGAATTAGAATATAGTAGACTGCACCTCCCACCGTCCCCCTTTTTTTTCTTTTTCCCTGGGTTGCAGAAGTTGAAAAAGTATTCTTGTGATTCTTGTTCGTTCATTTCATGATACTGATTAGGCGTCTTCGTTTTCCTTCCTGGTCCATCAAGTAGTTCATTAATCGAAAGCCATGACAAAAGCAAAAGGAGGCCGGCTAGTCTAGTACGACTACTTCCCTGTTCTCGCCTGGGCCGTCCATGACAGACCTGCGGATTGCTTCGTCAATGGCAAGCAGCATGGCCACGACGCCACCCCGAGGCTCGCCCGCGGCACCTGTGGCCAAGCCAAGCCAGCCTTCGCCTTTGCTGTCCCACACTCGCCTCAGAGCTCTGGACACGACGTCTTGCGAATCCGCGTCGTTGTCGCATCGCCACGCGTGCCACCATACTTTCCCGCGACGGAGCTTCATCTTGGCGTCCACCGACACGGTTCTGCGGCTCTGCCGCTTCTTGCCGGCCATGATGGTATAGCTCAGGTTCATCCAGACGGCTGTCTTCATGGAAAACTCAAAAGATCCTCGTCCCGCCATAACATGAGGCTCCCATTGGCTCGCCATCTCGTCAATTGCCTGCAGCGCTGGCAGCGACGTGGGCAGCCAGGACATGAGTCCGCTGATGCCATCGTTAGAGTTGACGAGCTGTCTCATGATATCCAGCACTCGTAAGTGAGGATTGCCCTTCTCTATTTCAATGTCGATGTCTTTCTTGGATAGATCCAGAACAACGCGCCACCGCTTGGTCGTCTTCGCTTCTTGACCCTGTTTCCAGCCCTGGCCCTGGCCTTCTTGCTGCTGTTGAGGACGGCTGCTTTCGCTATAGTAGAATGCTATTCGTCGCAGCGTCACCGAATCCGTCGTGATGGAGCCTCCCGCGCCGTCCATGGCCTCCAAAAAGTTCACGAATCGATCAATGGCCATGATACGCGACTTGAGCGTATCAATCATTGGCTTGCCTGCCGCGCGTTCGATGCGAAGGGAGAACTGACCCCGCCGTGTATCGTATGACACATCACCATCTGCTAGACCGGATAATGAAGCAAACTTGTTAGGTTTCCTGACTTTAATGATGGCCTCCGAGGTGCAAATCAGTTCCGTATCGTGTAAACCGTCCTCGTTCGGGACGCCGATTGGTGCAAGCGATTTTATTCCCTTGAAGTTGATGTTGACAATGTCCTCAGCCCACGCCTTCTTCTTTCCAGGTGCCGCCGTCACCGACGCCCGCTGAGTGAGCGACAAAGCCCCCGAATTCTCGTAGATCCCGTCGTCCTCTGGCGCAGATGCATCTGACTCGACTTCATCCTCAACAAAGGCCGTAGCAGGTAACAGCGCAGAGAGTGCAATATCGATGGATGGCAGCAGCACCAGTGGTGAGGTAGACAAGCAAGTTTTCTTGCTCGACCTGCTCTTGATCCTCTGTCGAAGCAACTCCCTCATATCCATTGACCGTGCTATCAGCCCAGTGGTGAAGAATGCCAGACTGTTCCAAAAAGCATCTGATAATTCGGGGTAGCCGTGATTGAGCGGTATCCTTGTTTGGAGCCGGGGCATTTGGCATGCATCGTTTCGATTTCTGATCCCGTCGTTAGTATCTATTTCAAGTCATCGTCTCCGGGGCCATGTGCCATATTTGTTCTCCAGAAAGATCAAGACTCACGATTCCAACAGCCACCATTCATCCCCGCCCAAGCTAAAGACAACCGCCACGCACCAGCTCAAGTCCCACCCATCTCTCCGTAACCAGATGACACGGCTCCAGTCTCGAATCTTCGTAACCGATCTTAGCTCCTCCGCCGTTATGGCGGCCTTTCGTATGTTCCATCCCATCGACATGCTGCGCCGGTATATTTCGTCCTCCAAGATGGCACAACGGACTTGCTCGAGACAGTTTATGCCATCCTCTGTAGGACTCTTACTATTATTGAGCTGGTGTTCAAGTTGAATGGAGAATTTGGACTGCGGCTTCATGGCAAATGCGCCCGTCAATGGCTCAATAAGCAATGAAAGCTTTTCGCTGCAGCCCACCTGCATTGTCAAAACCGAGGATGCAGGATCCGTCCTGGAAGTCCGCAGGACCAATCCGGCCTCCTGCTTTTGAAATCGACCTGCCGTTAAGAGTCTGCTGTGAATCTTGCCGAGGATGTGCTCGACATGCTGAGCGATGACGTTTGTCAATAGTGACTCCACTGACAGTTTGTCCAAATCCAATTCGGGGGCAGCTTCCTGGACTTCCTTGCCATCTCGATACCACTTGGCAACAAGTTGACTTGACGGCTTGACGTCCTCTTTGCCATCCCGCCTGCGGTTGCTATTGGCCGCAATAAGTACCCAGCTCTTTGAGCCGGTCGTGGCAGATCTTGACGTCCAGTACTGAATGGCCAGCGCTCGGTTGAGCGGTTCCACATTCAAGGTTCCCGTCCATGAGCCTCGGCTCAGCTGGACAGCTTGGCGTCTGAGCTCCTGTATCTTTGTAGTAAGAACAAACTCATGCAGAAACTGGTAGCAGCCTTCTAAGCTTTCCCTCCCAAGAATCTCATTTACGCAACTTTCCAGATAAGAGCGCAATGAGTCGGAGAGCCTCGTAGGTGCAGGCTTGAAGCCATATCGAAAATCGATGAACCAGAATTGCTTCTCAAAGTCTTCGTCGGCAATGGTAAGGTCTACTTCAAATTCACCGTCCACTTTGAACGTAACTCTCCCCGATCTAATTCCGTAGTCGCGAAACTGTGGAGGAATCCTGTCAAAATCATCCAGATTCAGTCGTAACGACAGTAGTGTGTCCAAATCACTTGTCCACTTCAGTTGCTCCTCTGCTGTCAAAGCAGGTGGCTCAATGTAATGAAGCTGCCGGCGAATAGTTAGTCACAGAATGTCGAGATAGTATCAATAGCACAAGGGACAAAACGAAAACAACCCCAAAAACGTACATCAGGCATCCACGGTGCATTCCCTGTTGACAACACCTGCAGGGCAGTCTTCAGGTCGGGGCTCGGCATCCGAGCAAAGGTCAAGTCTCGTTTAACATTGACAATATTGTCGAGTGCAGCGTCGAAGAGCACCCTTTGCTGGTCAATGTGAAACTTCAGGTCGATGAGTTTGCTGACCTGATGCGATTGCCTACTCCACTCTGCAATGACCAACGCCTTCAGCCATTTCCCGTGCCACTCTTGGGCAAATTGGAGAAGGCCTCCCTTTTTTCTCAAGTTTTCAGGTGATGTGTCATCCGGTCCGCTGGAAGAGTACGATGAAGAAGTACCATTCATAGCCGTCGCAGGCACTGGCATCTTTGCCAGTTCTATGATTTTGTCTTGGAGCGCATTATGCGATACCTGAGCCAGGCGGGTGAAGAGGAGTGAGAGAGGAACAAATCCTTGCGTTATATGAACAATTTCATCAGGGAGATCATTCATCCTGTTTCGACTGTTTTCGGCCGCTGCATCGTCGATATCCAATTCGCGCCGCCGGAATCCCTCCTTGGCACCCAGGCTTATTGCATCATCCCCTGCTGGTGTTGGAGCAGCGGAAAAGCTCTCCTTGGAAAGGCCTGCCTGCCGCGAGTCCATGAGATCGTCACCTTTGACACCGTTGGCAGAATAATCCCTATCGTGGTCGTTGCGCGTGCCATTCTGGCCGCTCGACTCCATTGTGATCACCCCGGGCATTTAGCCACCACCTGCGGCCCGCCTCCTGGAATTTTCCACGGTGACGAACTAATGCAATCTGCGACAGTTAAGAAACAATACAACAGATTCAAGTTCAGAGCAGGCCTGTCCACGGCAGGATCTTCCAGTCGGGGTTCCGGATTCAGCGCACGAGGCGCATGATCTCCGGAAGTCGTCGATCGGATCCAAACACGTTCCAAATGCGCGAAAAGCGCAAAGATGTATCAAAGGAGAACTCTGGCTGAAGGATACTTCACAAGTTTTGACGTGCTCTCGAGGTGTTGAAAAGAGAATCGGCTCGGGATCGCTTGTCGTAGCTTCGCTTGGGCAGGCGGATGGGCAGTGACGACGGTACAACAGTAGGAAATGTTGAAGTTTCGATCGAAGGAGATTTTTCTAGTGCCTTTTTTCTAAGTATGCGACTGGGTAATTGGGCGATGCGGTCATTCACGATGTTCCGACGCACCATTCAAGCGGCGTTTATTCAACGTGTGCCCGGTCATGTGAGGCTGGAAGCACGGACCAGTGGGGTGCGCGGTGGCGCGTCATATTAGATAATCTGCCGGAGCGCGCCAACCAAATCCACGCGTCATTACTTTCCTGCTATGAAACGAAACGTCTTGGAGCAATACAGGATTCACGGTAACGATGGTAAAAATACAATCAATTGAGATCAGTATCACTTCAAGCTTTAAAAACTTATGTTTTCTTTACCTTGCACCCCTAGTTTTGCGTCAAGTGGACCATAATTCAGAATTGAATGAGTCTCTTCTGCTTCCCTGAGAAACCAAGCCCCCCCCATTCAAACATTCGAAAAGCAGGTTAAATTCAAATATCATCATCGTACTGTAATCCTCTTATTTACCATTTGATTAGTGCCGAACCTAGTGATATGGCTTATTCGGCATCTCATGAATGCTTTCTCTACTACCTTCCCCGTCGCCCATCTTTTTTGTACGGTTCGTAAGGCCCGGTATTCCAACTCAGCTAAAGACTTGTCAGTTCATTGTGTTTCCGGACATATTTTCCACAAAAATGGTACAAACATGATGAGTCATCTGCCAACAACAACTTACAACTTGTTTGGAGCAGAAGCCGCCGTCGTAGGCCACTGGTAACCAGCAGCATCACTGAATTTGTAACCATACGAAGCCGTGAAATCATCAAGTACCGCCGGGCCACGCGAGCCTAAAGTTCAGAACATTAGTATGAAGACGAGGCCATGAGATGAAAAGACAGGAATAATCGTGTTACCATATGGATATTCCATGGGAATTATTTCTTTGTTATCATCGAGATAGTGGAGCAGGGGAGTGAATATGCGCCAGCTGGCGTCGAGCTCATCGTCTCGAACGAAGTTAGAGTGGTCGCCCTTGAGACAGTCGAGAACCAGCGACTCGTAAGCCTCGGGGATCTTCAGGTCTGAGAATCGTCGTCGGTAGGTAAGGTCAAGCTCGGTCACCACAGTCTGCATACTCAACCCCGGTAACTTGGAGTTCATTTTGATGTACACACTCTCGTTTGGCTGAATACGCATGACAAGTTCGTTTCGGGGGATGTCCTTGAATATTCCAGAGGTGACATCCTTGAACTGGATTCGGATCTCCGTCTTTTGCTCGTTGAGGGCCTTTCCAGCTTTCATTATGAAGGGTACGCCGTCCCACCGTTCGTTTTTGATATATGCTACCAAGGCACAGAAGGTGGGGCATCTCGAGTCCTTGGGAACAGTATCATCCTCTTTGTATGATGGCTTGCTGCCGTCCATTGACTTGCCATACTGTCCAATAATGACGTTCTTCGGCTCGATGGCGGGAATGGAACGCAAGACACGAACTTTCTCGTCACGGATGTCTTCAGAATCGAACGAGATGGGTCGTTCCATGGCGAGTAACGTGAGTACCTGCAACAGGTGGTTCTGCATGACGTCGCGAATGATGCCGAATTCATCAAAGTATCCACCGCGACCCTCAGTCCCGAATGGCTCCTTGAATGTAATCTGGACATTATCGATGTGGTGTCGGTTCCACGTGGCGCCAAGAAACGAGTTACCGAATCTCAGAATCAGAATATTCTTGACCATCTCCTTGCCGAGGTAGTGGTCAATACGAAACAGTTCTGCCTCGTTCCAGTCAGGCTCAAGAGACTTCTGCAACTCGCGAGAGCTCGCTAGATCCTTGCCGAAGGGTTTCTCGACCTAAATGCATCATGTTAGTGTTGACGTTACCCACGCAGCATCGACGAAACTGGCAGAAGCATTAACTTACGATGACTCTTGCGATTCCCTTCTCGGGGTAGCAGCACTTCTTTAGGTGCTGGGAAACGATAGTGAAAACACTGGGAGGAAGAGCCATGTAGAACAACCGGTGAGTTTCGGAGCGACCCTGTTCCAGAGCTGCCAAATGCCTGTTCAGGTTCTCAAACGACTCATCCTTATCGTACTGGCCAGAGATATATGTACAGAGACTCAGGAAGTTCTCAAGCTGCTGCTCGATCTCCTTCGTGGGGGTCTTGATATATGACTTGATGCGCTTCAGGTACTCCTCATGATCCATCTTGGTACGAGCGTAGCCAACGATTTTGACATCTTGTGGTAAGAATTGGTTTCGGAACTGCCGCATTGTCAGGATTATGAACTGGTGAATGGCTGATCTGCCTCAGAGCCGTAGCGTTACTGCGCCAATATCATTTGCTCACCAGTCCAAAAAGCGCAGGGTACTGGATGAAAGAGAAGCTTGTTAGCATGGCTGAATTGCACGAGGAATATGGCAGAGTGATCAAGCTCTTACAGTCTTCTTCTTGGCCAAGTCGCCAGACGCGCCCAGCACGACAATAGAAGTGTTGTCTTTTAGTTCCATGGTTTTCCTGTATTGTTGAATGACGGTGTCAGTGCATCGCGCCAGAGAGGAAGACCAGGCCAGACATTAAAGACTGAGAAGCTCAAAGATGACGAGACTTGTCCTGAACCCCCACCTAAAAATCCGAGCTTCCAAGCATTCATGGTGGGGTAGCTGTCAATTAGGTCTGTTCTGTACCTACTGGGTGTGATCCATGACGAACTTTGCCACGTCGCTCCAGGCGATGACGATCGACTTCTTGGAAAGCTGATTCGAACGGACAGCGAATGGCGCGCGTTCAACGAGACTGGTGTTAGTGGGAGGAACGGAGAAGGGCAAAGGCAAGTCGTGTTGAGGATGATGGAAGATGATGAGCAGCGGACAATCTGCAAAGGTCGGATTGAGCTGAGACGGAGTTAATAATGACCTCGGAACAGCGGCGTCGCTGCGGGTGGCCCCCAGCAGGCTGCAGCACTAACCTACAGCGCTCAAGCCCCAGGCAGAGCACGTTGGAACACCCTTCCCGCCACTATCCGTCATTATAAGCGCACCAGCAGCGTGCGTCTGCATTGCCGTTTGCCGTTCCGCTCAACCCCGCCTGGGCCTGGTCTGTCCCACCAATAATCAAGCTGGACTTGACCGTCTCACTCTAAGCCGATTGTTGTAACAAGAACTAAGGGCAGCTTCTTTCCACAAGTCCCACAGCTTAATGAACCAATTCTGAAGAAGAACTATTAATAAGATGCGCATCAGAGAGCTTGTATTGTTTTTCTTTTTAACATATTCATTGCTTTCCCAATCCATCGGGGGAAAATTGAAGACAAATTGGCCCAGCGCTGCAGCCACGCTCATCGTTGCGGATCGGCTGAACAATCAGGTTTGTCTTCGGCCCCGCGATTTCCTCAACAGAAATTCAAGATGCCCAATGGCTGCACCTGAGCATGCGGCAATTTATGAGGCTACGAACATGTACGCCGTTGCGGGACAGGCTAAAAACAGGTGGATCTTAAGGGCAGATCATCTGATTGAACGATATCTCGGCACGAAGCTGAAATCACGGCTTGCGAGCGACGGTCCCAATGTTGTCGTAGCCCTGATCGTTCCACAGAGCTAAAAATCATCAACGTCAGTATCACCGTCGGCGCTTCGTGATTTAAAAAGTACCTCAAACTTTTCGCCTAGGGATCAAGACTGCGACGGTGACGTTGTGTGCGAGTGGATGGTTGGCCGACGCTAGTGGCTACTTCCATTTAGAACTAAGTGGATCTTTTGTCTAGTCCACCACCAGCCACAGGAGGCAGTGCGCTACTTACCGAGCCATGGTTTACCCTCCAGCCACTCGCCCGTCAAATTGCACACAAGTGGGGAGAGGTGCCCTAAAGCTCCACGTGATTTTGAGGGCACAGATTTTCATGGTAGTGACACCACACACGATTATCGCATCCACCAAGACCACTCAGCCAACATCACGACAACAACGACGTGCACCAGCAACCAGGGAAAGGTCTTTTAGATAAGACATTTCCTTTCGCTCCTCTTCTTGTTCTACTCGGTCGTTTGTGAGGGTGATACCAAATCAAACAAGTCAAGATGCCTTCCGAGAGCGGACACCGACGTAAGTCTCTCCCGCGACTGACTGTGACAAATTTGTCGCGAAATATGGCCACGACGCGCAATGCCTCGGCGCCCCAGAAGTTTGTAACATTATACTCACTAACGTGCTTATAGTATACGTCAAGTGAGTACATCCCGACGGAGAGACCAGTTTCTGCGAAACCGAATGCTTGGAAATTTTTGTGTGTCGTCAATGGCGAAAACGAGGGCTAGCAAAAATGGCACACGGAGCCCGAACAAATGAATTGCCATTTCTCTAGTCACCAGCACCATACCTCCTTGTTCCGAATTTCGAACGGCGTCAATAATACATGAAAATGAGTTACATGAAAATGAGAGAGTGCAAAACAGCTGACGGTTTTGATTTGCTGTTAGGGGACGTCACTTGAGCTATCAGCGCTCGCGTCATATTACTCGCCCTGGCACCAGCCTGATCAAGATCGAGGGTGTTGATGACACTCCTGCCGCCAAGTAGGTTCTGCCTATGTTTGGTTCCAGGTGCTGGTTAACATCCGTGTACTGACCCTTCTTTTTTTGCGTATCGCAGCTTCTACTTGGGCAAGAAAGTTGCCTACGTCTATCGAGCTCAGAAGGAGATTCGTGGATCCAAAATCCGCGTCATCTGGGGCAAAGTCACCCGGCCGCATGGTAAATTCGACTCCAATCCAGGTTTTTTCACGATTACGTCTATCTCACGACACAATTGGCTAACAATAGCATTCTCCAGGCAACTCTGGCGTCGTCCGCGCCCGCTTCACCTCGCCCCTTCCCACTAAGTCTTTCGGTGCTTCGGTTCGTGTCATGCTGTATCCCTCCTCGATATAAGTGCGGGATTTTCGGAATGGAGTTAGTAGTAAGGACTGTTCATATTTGGCTGCAATCGGTCAAGGCAAGAATAAAGAGCGTATTTGCCTTCGGTTAAGGTATACAATTCAAAAAAGGACGTCAAATGTGCAAAAGAAAGACAAAAACATACCCGGATGGAACTTCTTTTCTATTTCCCTCCGTCTTCCAGCTTTGCCGGACAAGAAACCAGTGTTGCGTGCGTCATGTGAGGACAATGCGCCTGTCAGAGCTTGAGTTCTCCATCTGCCCGTCTCAACCAAGTATGGCCGCGAATGTTCTCTCGGTTCGTTTTGTCGTCTCGAAGATACCGTTCGCAACACCGTTGCTGCAACTTATCAGTGTCGTTGACAACATGATGACACTTGGTAAGCGGAAATCAGGGGGAAATGCCTACTGCCGGCTTGGACGGTGTACGATATTGGGGTCTGTACGAGCCTTTGCGACCTTATCAAATTTGGAAAGGATGTGTCGACTTGTGTCTTGTTTGTTGACTGTCAGACAGCTCTCCGCTCTCCATGCTGGCAATCTGTATCGCAGTGGTGTTTGCAGTAATTGATCGATTTAACGGAGTTGACCGCATATTAGCGTTCTCCGAGCTGTTCGCATCCTGAAAATCTTAATGGCAGATCTACTTCACCGTGCGGGTTCGTAGGTACAGGAAGAGCGCTGAGACATGCTATTCTTCTACAAAGCCGACACTGGGCCTAGCGCTGCTCTAATACATTGCTGAAGCTTAACCCGCACCGTCACTTTGTTGCCTTGGGGAAAAGTGCACGATAACATGGGAGACGTTATCACCGACGAAAATCCACTGAGTATCCTGGCCCGTTCAATCACAAGGCAGTCCTGGTCGATGATTCGACAGCTCTCATTTGCTCGGTACCAGAAAGACTCCAGCTTGCATCAAGGTGCAGCATCTCGGTGTGTTTCACCCGCAAGAACATCATCATGAACGAACGGAACGGCATCAAATGAGTTTACTCCAAAAGTGCGGTGGCGCCCTCCTTTTATTAGCAACACCCGAGGGGCTGGTGGATGGATGGATGTGTCTTCGGAAGCCAAAGCCAGGTTTTGAACGGCCTTTTTTGTGCACGTTCTTGCGTCATGGGAAACTGCCTGTGTTCACGAGTAGAATTGTCGCAACGCATGATTAAGATGGTCAGTACCAGCCACTATTGCACACAGCGTGCGTCTGGAATAAGATATAGGCACGCCCTGTTTGCAGAAAGTGGTTTACCGAAGACGCAATGAAAGCGAACAGATGACCCTGTAGATGATACTAACTGATTGTAGGCACTGACTGACAGAGGTTTTGGTTGACGGAGATTCCAAATCTCTTTGGAAGACCTTGATCAAACATTCATCAATAGAGCATTTTGTCAGAAGCTACAATGCGTTCCTGATTGAAACATACTTCTTTCTTTGGGTTTAGCTTCGATATCCATGTTAGTAAACCATTGCTGCATGCTTACGTCACGCAGAGGGGAAGCGGCAGAGAAGACCCCCTGTCGAGATAGGATGAAGTGGAAGGGAAGTGGGAAAAGCAGGCAAGCTTTTTGGGCTTGATGCCGATTGTTCCTCAATCTCGTGGTTAAACGGATCGCATGTGGGTGTGCAGGAACCACATCTTTCAGCGAACACGAACATTTAGGCTGTCGGTGCGGCGAAGACAGCATTAACGTACCGTCTTTCTACTTTCATCTGTAATCAATCGAGCTCCCCACGGTACACATGGAGTGCTTTGAGGCCGAGTCAGCATCGAAATGCGACTTGAGTCGTTGGCAAAGCACTTTCTAGGACACATGTGTTTCGCCCGCCATTTGCAGGAAGACCCTTGATGCCGTAGTGGAGACTAACGCGTCGCGATGTGATACTTCTGAGGGTCGAGAAGGTGGCGATAGTCCCGGTGCCGCTGGGCTGTGCTAGCGCCACCTCCCGCTAAATCCGAGGTCTCTATCAGTAAGTACCTGATACCTACAGTGGAGGTAAGCCGCTCTTAGAGGAAGGTAGGGTAACGTGTTGCGTGTTACAGTCGGTCGGCGGTTGGTTTACGCATGTCTGCTCCGTATTCACGTAGCAGAGTTGCTAGACCGGCACTTCGAAATACGAAGAAAAGGGTGCTGGCGTAGGTAGGTACCTAGGTACCTGGTATGTATGTACCAGGAGCCAACATCTTTTTTTCATCTGATGCGAAACCTTTCCTGCCAATTTGAGGCGAGGTCGTCAGAACACCAGGCATGATCAGGGCCACTCGCGACTTCCCGACTACCCAGTATCTACCGCACTACTACACCTACTGTAGGTAGGTTCCCAGTACCTACCTACTATCATCGCTAAGGACACGACATCTTCGCTCAACCCACCGGTCCCAACGGGATCTCGTATTCTCTGCCCAGTGGCCAGCAGCGAACCAGACACTTTTCTCACTAGCCACAGGGGGCTGCAGACGAATTGCCAAGCGACGCAAGTCTCATGGCGTGAGATGCCTATCATCAGCACGGCGTGAAGCATTGTCACCCACACCACACAGTCACGTTCGTGCACACGCACAAAACAGTGTCAAGTCAAGCCGGGCGACAACAGCATTGGATGTCAAAGCTACGCCGTTGGGGTTGCGTACATTATGCGACTTAACTTGAGGTACTGGCAGTTTGTAGCCCACGGAATCGAGTCATCTCAGCTCCACTAAGGCTTAAGCCCACATTCCCATCAACCTGAACGGCGCTCGGAGAAGAAAGGGGAGCTAGGGCGTCACAGATCGGCCAGCATTTGGCCACAGAAGGCGATCTTTGAACGACTCGTCGCTGGCTCTGTTCGAACAACCAACGCAGACCTTCATTTCGAAATTCGTGGTCGTCAGGGCCGTTGATGCCATTGTGTGCTGCAAGCCGCAGGTGCTTGATTGGTTTTTTTCCCGCGTCCCTATTCACCTTCCGAGGCACTGTCAACAAATAGGTCTTTGACGTCAGTACCTATGAACAGTCCAGCCCAGTCCAGTTGAGCTCGTTTTATGCTGTTCGTCCGACACACGTCATAATTATTCCGTCTGATTTGTTTCACTTACCCGCATCCGTTCCTCCTAGCCTGCAGCTTATAACAGGCCGGACGATATTATCTGGTTGCCCAGTTACAGCACATCTGCAAGTTGACTGCAACCGGAAACGCAAGCGCTCAAGCGACCCGCCTGCAGCCAAGCAAGTGCCTTGATTGAGGTCGAGGACCACGACAGCTTGATTTTCCTCTTGTCACTGGAACCACTGAACCAGTGCTATTAGCGCCGCCAGAAACACCCTTGTTGCACTGCTACTGCTGAACAACTCCACTTGGGTCTCCGTCGCTCATCAGGCATCCACCCTCCGGTCCGTCATACCACACAAGCATTTTGAGCAATCGCCCCAGCCTCTTGCTTAAAAATCCATTACTGTTTCGCGCCCATTTTCAACATCTAGAAAATTTACCATCTTCGCCTTTGATATGAGGATATCTTATCCTGTTTAGCCGCTTTGTCTTACTCCGTATAGCCTGTCCGAGTCTCAAGCCCTGGAGAGCGGATACTTTAATCGTCATTGCAGCAGAAGAGAACACCATATCCACCAACTGGCCAGACTGACAACCCTGGCTTCAATCGACCCAATCTTTCGAGCTCCGGTATTTTCGGTCGTTGACCCCTGGCAAGTCTTCGTGCCGCATTAAAGTCCCGAGCGCACACTTCAGCGCTTCGCCATGGCGTCTCCAGCACAACATTATCAGCAGTACCAGCAGCAGTCGACGTTGCAGTACTCACAACCAACGGCGGAGCAACAATACAACGATCAAGCAAAGCCGCGTAGCTACAGCATACACTCGCAGAAGACGCATCGGAGCGGTGGAAGCAAACACGACTTCCATGAGACACATGAAGAAAAAGAGGCGAAGCGCCTCCATAGCAAAGCAGACCCTACTTTGGCTATAAATGAGGCCGAACCATGTATGCTCATTATTCTTGGACTGTTAACGTGACGTGCATCTTTTTCTGCCGACGATTGATTGCTAATATCTCTGGAATAGCCATGGTCGCCGCCATGATGTCCGACACAACGAAAGTCTCACTTCGGTCGATGCAGCACCGGGATCCTTGGGGAAACCCTATCGGTACGTAACCTGGCCATTTGTCCACTGTCGGAAGATTCGAGCTGGATACTAATGGCGGAACGCAGCGGATCCGGACAAATCCAACCCAACCAGAAATCGATGGGAGCGACCGCTTGATACCATTCGGAGCTTTGAGGCCGCTATTGATGGCGGGTATCAGCGCAAATCACTTCATCGAGCAAGTATGTTGTGGCGGCCGTCAAACCCTAACGGAGTGCAACGGTGCATGAGAAATATAAACTAATTCACGTGAAAGAGACCGACACAACATCGACTTGGAACAGACGAAACAGCTACAATCCACTCACTCAACCAAGATTTCCACAAGATAGCTACTACGGGAGTCGACCTGTGTCATACCAAGCTGATAGTCAGCCTGCTGTGCCCATGCCAGGCGTAGCAAGGGCCAGCTACTATGACTCGCAGAATGCAGGCGCCAGCACTTACGAAAGGGGTATCGGCAATCGGCGCATGTCCCGAGATCGTGGACCGAAACCAACCTTGGATTCACACTACCAGGTATACGGGCGCGAGCAAGGAGTTTATCCAATGCCTCACAAGGATAGATCATATGAGACTGTAACATCCGCTGCACCTAGTGGTCATTCAGACCCTGCCGGCTATCATACGGATCCTACTTCCAGCGAAAACAGTTCTATTGACAGAATATCGCCAGCAAAACGCAATGAGCCCATCAACGATTACGGTATCGGCTTCAGTCAGCCTCAGGGATACGAGGTGCCAAGTTTTACTGTCAGCCAGCCAAGCAGAAGTCACCCGCTACCGCCGCCGCCGCCGCCACACGACAGCGTCCAAGCCAACACTCGTCCGACTGCGCCGAGGAAAGGTTCACTTTTACGACGCCAACCCACGCAAGGCAATGGCAATGAAATCAACAACACCAACGAAGGTGACAAAAGAAAGAGCTGGTTCGGACGTCGCTTTAGCAGGAATGCTTAGCTGAAAGCCCCGATGTCCCAGTGTAACACGATTTGTTACACACACCCTTCACCCTGTTCATACGACCTGGGTGAGGATTCAAGGTCGTCTAACTCAGTCTCTGTATTCAAGGCCGGAAAAAGCGATTTTCTTCTGGTTCATTATGAAGACTTATATATGCTTCTATGATATTTTCTTTTTGTGTTGCACACTGGTTGCTTTCAACCATGGAGAAGAGCGTCTCGGGTTTCTGATGGAGGGGCGAGATGACGTTATAAGCGGGTGGCATTGGTAACAACGCCGTTCCAGGGTGATTGTGCAGTTGCACACGATATACTGTACCAGGCGTTGAGCAAAGGTGTCTTTTTTTTTCCTTGTTTAACGAGTCGAGTTGACTCAAGAGATGCTTAATGGGGAACACGAATGATTGACGAGCGAAAAAGGACCGGAAAGTGGCTTCAATTTCTATTGTCTGGACCTATAATTATGGCTCATCGACTAAGATTATGTTACTTTCGACAACATGCCACCTTGTAAGTGCATGACTTCTCTGTCCAAGCACTCGTGCTGTAAATATCAGGAGCAAAAAACGGAAATGTATAAAAGAAAAACAGAAGCAAATGTCCAAATTTTGATATCATACAACCCGACCTACTACGACTACCTACTGGGTACCTAGGTAGGTAGGTAGGTAGTGGGTAGTAGGTATTTTGTGACGTGACAACTACAAGCACAATAGATGCAAGTTGTGCATCTTCTGAAAAACTAATTACCCCTTTATTGATCCTTTTTAGAATCTGGCTTCGCTGGACTGCCCTTTCGTCCTGATTCATCCTCCTTCATGGCAACTATCACATAACTTATAAGGACCACGTTGGCCAACAGAGCGGCGAGGCCTCCTGCAAGCGAAGCGTTCCCTGCAGAACAATCCATTAGCAAAGGACGTTGTTTCAAGTCTGGCTGTTGTTTACCTTTGAAGACGCTATGCACAGTCAGAAAGTATGAGCCAATTGGTACGACAATCATGGCGAAAGTGAAGCCCAGTAACTTAAAGATGACATGTCTACTTTGTTGTTAAAAAGAGAAGGATATCAAATTGGACGTTTGCTGTTCGGGTCCATTCATTGTGGAGACGGAAACGTACTTGGGGACGGCAGGAGCAATGTTGGATTTCTCTTCTGGGTGAAGGTCATTGTCCAGAATAGTCTTTTCAGAGCTGATGATGCGACGGGTGGCCATGGTAGATCTCTTCTGCGTATGAGCTTTGATGTATGGAGACACCTGTTGTGAGGCATGGAACAGAGAGGTGGGCCTTGCAGCGGGATGAAAGGTGAAGACGAGGTGGGCCTGTTCCACTGGCGGGAGGTTATGGGCGATGATGATGATTGAAGGCTAGTCGCACGCGTCTTTGTGCTTGTCTACGTCGTCTGCACTCGTCATGTCAGCGCATGTCTGCGGAGTACATAAGAAAGTAAAACACGAGACGCTTCGCTCAATCAAGACCTAAGAACAACCATCCGGGCTGGGCACGGCTCTGCCATCACGAGGCAAGGAGTAAAAATGCATTGCCTTAAATGTACACGTGACCTCGCGAGCCCGTGGCAAAGTGCGAGCCGTTCGACAAGCGCGGCGCGATGTCTGAGAAGTTACTTACCGGTCACGAAAACCCACTTGATGTCGCCGAGGGCCCGTCCGCCACTCCTTTGAACAATTCCAAAACCTCGCATTCATGAAGGAACGTTTAGTCTTTTCCTGCGCCAACTCTCCCACCCCTTTTTTGTTTCTCTTTTCCCTTCGATTTTTGCAATTCCATTCTTTTTGTCTTTCTTTCATTTGCCTTCATCATGGCACGGGGTTCCTCGCCACTGCCCATACGGCACTCGCACGCTGTACCCCATTCGACACATTCTGTCACTCGAGCCCCAATTGCACGCGACCAGTTGGATGATTCAACGGGGGATACTATCCCATGCTCTCCTTCTGGTTTTCTGAAAGCTCGGTTTCGAGAGCCGAGCGTAACGCAACCAGCTCAGGTCTTGATCAGGCCAGGGCTGGGTCCAATGGATCGTTCCTCGTCTCCAGCGAGCATCATCGAAGTGCCCGCATCTTCGCCATTTCAACAGCGCAAGGAGCTTTCGAGCTCGAGACTCGGCACTCTTCTTGCTCCTAGAGGGACCCTCTTTCGTCCACCTCCGAGACCATCCCCTGCCACGAAATCGAAACGGCCGGCAGCAGACCCGATCTGCTTCATTAGCGACGACGAGCGGGATCTTACGCCGCCCCGGGGTGACATTCGTCCAACGACATTCAAGACAAAGATTGCGGAGTTTACTTACAATCCTGCTCTGGAGGAGAAGGAGACGAAGGAACGGCTGCGCCAGATATATGACGTGTTTGGAGATAAATATCCTTCCGACGTAGTCAGGGAGGCACTCAAGGCGTGCCACAATGATCTTGACGATGCTATAATATGGCTAGAGACTCGGCCTGCACAAAAGGAGAGGAGCAATATGCAAGGATTAGCTAAGCCGACTGGTCGCCGGTTGATTTCCAAGGCTTCTATGCAGAATGGGACAGGACGGAAGATGACGTTTTCCCGAGACTCGTCTCCTATCGTCACATCGAGCCCTCCTAAAAAATCCCAACTGGAGAAGCCAAAAAAGCGTCGGCTGATTCAGGGTTTGAAACGGAGGGATGACCCGTCGCCACAAAAAACGCTCGCGCGGCCGCCATGTCCTAGTGCCGAGGCTGTGGTTATTGACTTGGTTGACGAAGACGAAGCAGACGCTTTTGAAGTGGAGGGATCTCCCGCTTCCTTCCTAGAAGATGATAGTAAGGTTTTGACTTGCCTTAACACGAGTACCTTGAAGGAGTTGGCGGCCATGACGGGCCTGAAAGAGGCGCTCTTGGAACCCTTGATTGACAAGAGACCGTTCGACAATCTTTTGCAGGCGAGACGTGTCAGCATAGCGAAAAATGCAGGTGCGCGCAAGTCTTCGCGAGTCAGCATAGGGGAATCGGCCGTGGACGCCGTTGAGATCTTCCTGAACGCGGTGCAGGCCATTGATGAGGTTGTGGCCAAATGTGAGGCCAAGGGACAAGCTGTCAAGAATGTCATGGATGTCTGGGATGTCGACACTTTTGGCCACGATAAACGAAGCAGTCATGCCTTTCCAGACAGTGACATGCCACCTACACCGACGAGCCTGAGTTCCAAGTATACTCAACCGCTGATTCCTCGACAGCCTCGCCTCATGGACGGACACTGCCGAATGAAACCGTTTCAGCTCTTTGGCTTGAATTGGATGTCCTTACTTTACAGTTACGATATTGGTTGCATTCTAGCTGATGAAATGGGCCTTGGCAAGACGTGTCAGGTCATCTCATTCATGTGTCATCTGGTAGAGAAATATGAACGAGGAACCACGAGGACTCGGCCATGGCCAAATTTAATCGTGGTGCCGCCAAGCACATACAACAACTGGCTGCAAGAGTTTGCGAGGTTTGCTCCAGACTTGTCCGTGGTTGGATATCGGGGAACACAAGCTGAGCGCGCCGAAATTGCTTATGAGATTGAAGGAAGACCTGAGGAATATCATGTCGTCTTGGCAACATATTCGCAGATCACGACAGCGGCGGACATTGATGCCATGAGATCTTTTGGTCTAAATGCGGCTGTATTTGATGAGGGCCACAAGATGAAGAATCCAGATACCAAGATCTACAAGGACTTGTGGCGGATTCCTGCTTCATGGAAAATGCTGCTAACTGGTATGGCATTTCATGTTCCTCTTGACTCACGCTCCAGGCTGGTCTAACAAAGATGAGCGAGCTCATTACTGACATGTACACTAGGCACTCCTGTGCAGAATAACCTGCTGGAGATGACGGCTCTACTCAACTTTATCAACCCGAAAATGTTTGATGGATACATGGAGGACATCCGGTACATTTTTAGGCAGAAGGTGACGATTCGGGATATATCGAATGGGGCCTTTCTGTACGCCGAGCGTGTGAGGCGCGCTCGGACGATCTTGGAGCCTTTCATTCTGCAGCGTCGCAAAGATCAGGTACTGTCGGACATGCCGCGGAAGATATGCACGGTAGTACACTGCGACATGACGAACGCGCAGAAGAAAACATATGCCGAGTACGAACAGCTCTTCAAGATGGAACCGGCGCTGCGGGTGGCCCAGACCAAGGCTCGGCAAAACGATCAGAACAATGTGTGGATGCAACTTCGAAAAGCGGCCTTACACCCCCTGCTGTTCCGACGCCACTTTACCGATGAGAAGTTGCAAGAGATGGGCAAGATTCTGATGGACAGGATTCCGCAATCCGAGCTTCATCAACCCGACCTGAAGCACCTTGTGCAAGAGCTCAAGAATTCATCCGACTTTGAGCTGCACCTGTGGTGTCGGGATTACCCGCGACTGCTCAGGCAATTCGACATTTCACCTGCGGCAAAAATAGACAGCGGTAAAGTCAAGAAACTGCTCGAGCTCATCAAGCAGTACGGGGAAAATGGCGACCGCGTGCTTGTGTTCAGCAAGTTCTCACGCCTCATTGACCTGTTGCAAGAGGTGCTCGCCCTGCAGGGCATTGACCACCGAGTGTTGACGGGCACCACCAACGTGTCGGAGCGACAGGCCCTGATTGACGAGTTCAATGGCAATGCGAACATTCCCGTCTTCCTGTTGACGACGGGCGCAGGCGGCACGGGCATCAACCTGACGGCGGCCAACAAGGTCATCATCTTTGACCAATCGGACAATCCACAAGACGACATCCAGGCGGAGAATCGCGCCCATCGGCTGGGACAGACACGGGACGTCGAGGTTGTCCGGCTGATTGCGTCACAGACGATAGAAGAGCTTCTTTACAAGGCGTGTCAGAAGAAGATTGAGCTGGCCAACAAGGTCACGGGGGCGATGGAGGAGAGCCCGGATGATGCGGAGCAAAACATGGAACAGGAAGTACGCAAAATGCTGCTTCAAGGATGGGAAAGGACGCCGCCGCAGGAGGGCAACACCGAGTCACGACTATTTTCTAGTGGCGCGCAATAGACTTGGATGAAAAGTGGAAAAAGCACCTGTTGCTCGCGTTGCCTTTATTTTTCTCCGCTTGTGACGGCGTTGTGGAAAAAGGCAAAGGATATGGCATATGAACAGCCTGTTTTGGTTGCCACCATGGCAAGGGAAGCGAGAGCATTGTTGTATTATTTGCGCTGCACTACACTGCACTGCATTGCGTGTGTTCACCGCGAAGAGGACTGTTGGTGTTATTGTCATAGAATACCGTCGACTAGACATGAGCGTGTCAAAGTTGTAGAACACAATATAATACGCTTTACACGGTATCGACTGCTTGCCCTTTGCTAATACACAGTGCGTCGTCTTTGGGACAGCCAATTGAGTCCACGGGTTGTGTGGAAAATCGAGGTTCGCATCATGACTGAAAAGGTGGCAATTAGTATGAATTGCCAATTTGCGTCTACCTTAATCACATACGACCATAGGTGGTAGAAAACTCGGGATCCCGTCCGCTCTCCCATAGATAAGCTACCAACCGGCAGATTAGTAGTTGGGTCGGTGACGACCAGCGAACACCGGCTGTTGTATGTTTTGATTTTTGCCGATCGCCCTCCCGGTGTTATGCTCCTTGTTCTCCTTTGAATTGGAAGTACTGAATTGTCGTGTTATATCGTGGCCGAAATCACGCCTTGATTGTATTCGCGTCATTGCCTTTCTCACTTTTTTTTTTTGTTCCTGGGTTGCATGCGTTGGATGTAATGGAAACCCCATATACCCTCCACAGGCTACGAATGTATTGCTTTCCCCGGTGGTCTGTCTGTCGCTTCATGTTTTGTTCAAGAGCGAATTGTGATTTACGTCAAGCGTGAAGTATAGGGTTAGGCACAGAGGAGACGCATCGAGATCGAAAGACATGATCTATCCCAGGCTCATCTGCGATAGTCCATGCGAAGACATTCGTTTAGCCTGGCTTAGCGGAGAAAAACTAGCATTCAGATCCCTGCCCTGCGTGAGCTGGATCCTGAATCCTGATGGCCCATGGCCCATATATACTAGGTAGCGAATTAACCACCGCACTAGACTCCCGGTCGTTGGCCAAGCCAGGGTTGGATTTCGCCGGCGCGACACGGCGGGACGCATGCTGTATGAACGACGGGTTACGGCATTTGGAATGGGTGTGATTCTCTCATTATTTTGGTCGGAACCCTGATGGCTGGCTGAGCCTAGGGGCTAGTCGCCTTGTTGTTGTCGTTGACGACTTTTAGCCTGCGAGGCTTCGAAGTTGGATTCTGGAACACGCACCCTTGTATAGACAGGGGGCAGTGACGAAAAGCTCCATGATAACGTACAGCGACTCGATGAAGAATTGCAATGCCATTCTCATAAGACCAAGTCTATCAAAGTCTTCTTTGCCCTGGTATTTCATTTCCAACTGCCGGGTTAATTACGAGCATCTATCCTGATTCACTAGACTACGTTAAGACCCGAAGTGCTCGTGCCAGTCTTTTGACGGCCTTTCTGTTCTCCCATCAGGCATTTAACCCAACGACACGTATAGATTTACATCAGGCATTTAACCCAACGACACGTATAGAATTAAGCACAAATACCTTACCAAAAGGAGTATCATCATGTCAAAATTACTATGCTGGAACAAAACCAAGCCTTTCCCAACAAAAATATCAGTGTCTACCTGTTCTCCTCCGCGCCGTGACTCCACATGAGTATGCTGTTTCTCATCCTTACCAAACGCCCATTGGGTTCGTAACCTGAAAATACTATTAGAGTCGTTGACTTGCCAATCCTGTTGCTATTCAGAATCAGTGGCGTGGCGCAAAGAGGTAAGAAAAAAATAAGAATTTATATGCAGGACGAGGCCAAGCGAAGCGTGGCTTACCGGGTGTAACCGAAGATAAATCGCGAAGTTATTGCCAATTATTACCCCCCCCCCCCCAAATGCTGTGGTTCATGCCTTTCTGAGGTAGCCAGACGGGTTTCATTGTGTATACATTGGACATGTTTTGTAGAGATGGTGTGCGATGTGGATGGTAAGAAATAACTGTTGTTTGGAGGCCCATCAGGGTCATCTCCACGTAGAGCAAAGCCGGTTGCGGCGGCTGCTGAGTCGTGTCTTGACACCGACTTCGCCTTTCATGAGTAAGCTCTTCCATCTCCGGTTTACGCTGTGTCGGTCTTTGCCCAAGTTACGGGCGCAATCCTGCCACTCTGACTTGGACAGTTTCAACTTCCCCAGCACCAGTTCGACAAGAAGGCGGTCATCCTCAGCACTCCATTCATTGCCTCCGGCCTCGACGTAGACATCTTCTCCTCTTATGCTCCCGTCGCTGGCCGGCTCGGCGTTGCTGTTCAGGTCGTGGTAATCCGAGCGCTCTAGGCCAAGGGGAAGTTGCTCTGGTGCTATGCGGGCTCGCTTCGGTGTTGAAGGGCAAATGGAGAGCTCACACGCAGCTTGTCCGCCTGGTGACGAAGATTGGGACTGTTGGTATGTCGCTCCAAGGTCTGCCGCACTGTCAACCTCTTCCCCCGACGATAGGTCCTCCCCTCCTAGCTCATCACCGTCGACACAACGACGCTTATTAATGCCGCCAGGAAGGATGATAGATCGCTTGACTATTTTTCGGCGGATGTGCAAGTCCTTGTTGTTGATGCTTGAATCCGACAGGTCGTGGCGGGTTCGTAAACGTAGCTTCATGGGCAGCGGCACGTGAGCCTTGGGTGGTGATGGAAGCTGCAGCCGGGACGAGACGTCATGGGGGAATTGTGATGAGGGTGCAGGTGGCGCAATGAGCGCCTGTAATGATCGGCAGGTCGTCATGATATTGCCGAGAGCCGTGGCGGACGAAGGAGTAGGGGGGCTGGATGGCGGAGAGAAGTAGCTGGTGGGTTGCAGCACCGGTCGCAGCGCCTGCGCCGCATCGCAAGAAAGAGCTGACGGGAGCAGCATCGTAATTTTGAAGATGGAAGGCAGTGCAAACGCAATGGTTTAAAGAATCGGAGCGCGCGCCGGAAGAAGAGAGGGCTGTCGACTGTGATAGACGGCGGGGGAGTCGGTTTGTCGGTCACATCAAGCAATGCGCCCGAATGCGCCCGAGGGGGTCCCCAAGCGAGTGTGCGCGGGAAAGAGAGATGGGATTAGACAACAAACAATAGGGTCAGTAGCAGGTTTCTGAGAAAAGGAAGGGAATGCACTCGATATCTGGACATCTGGATGGAAAAGAAGCCCTAAGAAGGAAGGCGTATCTAATAAGTGAAGGTGGAAGGAAGGGCAGCAAGCCATCCAGGAGACAGCAATAATGAAGTGAAAAGGGAGACGCGATGGGCCATCAGACCAGATTTCAAGGGCGCGCTCTGGAGCTAAAGGGGGGTCGTGTGGAGAAGCAGCTGGCTAGTGCACAGTGCCCAGTGCCAACTGCCCAGTGGCCACGGCTCACGGGAAATGTAGTGCTGGCGGGCCGAGGGCTGAGGCAAAGGCCGCACGGTGCACACTGCACAGTGATTGACTTCCCCAGGAGTTTCCGTTTTCGTGCTCGACGGACGATGCAGTGCTCAAGAGTCAAGGGTATTGTTGAGCGCCGAGCGAAGCATCTCGGAAACTGCTCGCCCCCGTAGTTCTCGGATGTTTCTCTTTGCTGCCCTTGTTCGACACCCCATTGCACCCTTTCCTTTTCCCCGCTCCCTCAATCAGGCTTCGATCTAGCATGTCGACGTGCAGCCTCTTGACCATATGATTCTGTGGAGAGAGTTGGGAGGGATGCGAGTGGCGCGAATGATCGTCTTATCATGCACATTGCACACGAATTGCCTGATTCAATGTTCCGTAGGAGGAGGGGAATGGGGAGCCTCTCCCTCTCCGGGCTCTCCCTCTTGAGTCTACTTCTCCTGCACAACGGATCGCCTCTTCTCCAACCTAGCAAACCCGTCGTTGATAGCGATGGGGGCGCATGGGGCTTCTCTCCCTTCTTAAAGGGACCGTCCAAGAGCTATTGTTCCCTAGATTCCCCCTTGGAAGTCTGCCTCCCTGAGGTGGTGGACCAAGAGCATAGCTTCTCTTGGTTCCCTTTGTTGCATGGACTGCGGAGCTGCTTTGTGCGAGCCTGCCTCAAAGGATGGAAGCCGCTTTTGGTGTCCTCCCTGAACCATACGGCTGCGCATCTAGTGGCTTCATGACCCATGGACGATGCCCGTCCGATCGCGATGCGGCGCCGCCACATCCACCTTGACAAATCCACTAGTCGCCAAGAGGACGCGCTTCAACGCGCTGCAGTAAAAAGTGGGACTGACTGAGAGAGAGGAAGTCACCATCCTTGAAAGAACGAGCAGCGCATGCAATGAATACTTCCAGGCCTACTCTGAACGAAAACCAGCAGCCTCTTAACGCAAAGGACAGTTTCCGCACGTGTTCTAAATGATCAAACACGGAGAGTCGCAGCTATCTAAACGTGACCACAATTCTAGGACTCGAGGATCCTCTCGTAACATAGGATCAGTACAAAGGAATGCTTCTAGCTCCTCTTTCAAGGCAGTCTTTCCAAGCGGCTGGTTGTTGATCTTCATGTCAATGTAGCAGCTGTTTATTTTCTTATTGCGAAGGGCGAGCTCAAAGAATTGCCGTTCGAACGAGGATTGCAAAAGTGAAGTTATCTCCAAGTGATTTGGATACGGCCCTGCTGCCGCCAGCTTGCGGAGCGTCATTTCAAAGTAGGCTCGATCCTCCTCAAAAGTCTTTCCGTCGGGGATATCGTTCAGCCAGCCTGGGATATCCGCTATAAATAGCGGATAATGGACAGCAGCTGGCATAGGCAAATATCGCGCCGTATCCCAGTCAACGACCCTATTAAAAAGTGCCTTTAGTCTGAAAAGGCTCATACAGAATGGACTTCGGTATCAAATGGAGCAAACTATCATATACACTCACCCCGACAAACCATCCTCATTGACGAGTATATTATAAGAATTTAGATCGCCGTGCCGAACGACCATGTCGGGGCAATTGAGCTCTGGAACAATGAGTCTCATGCTTCTACGTCGGTAGAGAAAGCTAAGAGGATCGCCCCATCCAGAGTTTGCAGGCAATGAACGGCGAAACGCCATGTCTATTTCATTACGAAGCCATTCCTCATAGCTCACTGAACCAGCTTAATCGAAAGCTAAATTAGCAAAAATCCATTGCCACTAAAGATGGGTCTGCGTCAGCTTCTCACCTGAATGGGGACCGGGCAATGACCACAGCTCTAACAAAAACGATGCCATGTCATTGAGAAGCCGGTGACGCCGCTCCATCGGCAACTTGGTTGAATCCCAGGCACCTAGCACGTCTCCATCCAAAAAAGTCAACAAGCTGTGACTTGGAGACTCATAGATTGGTGTAGGAGCCCGAAGTGATGGCCGCGTTTCTTTCAGATGTTTAAGAATCGCCATTCCGCTCTTGCTGAAGGAGGCCGCGTCGTCGAACTTGGGAATCCTTAAACTCCACACCTCACCGCTTGGATATTCTAGCTGATAGATTCGATTCGATCCTCCGTTCATCGGCCCGCGCACTTTAGGTTTCCCTAGGCCCGTCCTGGCTGATATGTCGCGAATGTGTTCGTCGACATTCGACACGTCTTCGATGGCGACTGTATCTAGCTGCATGTTGTGATAGAAATGCTGTCTGCAGTGTTTTCGAACGCATTTGGTGCTAGGTGGGCAGACAAAACGAGGAAGGGAAGGATGAGCTTAAGCCCCATGGTAACATGCCACGCACTATGAATTTGTTGGCCTGCGCCCCACTCCTTTGGCCGTTCAATCGGAATACTTTAACGCACTGCAACGGATTTTTAAATTAACCGCAACAAACTATTCGTAAAACGGAAGAAGTACCCCGACATACACTTTTATGCAAAGTGACTTTCTTCGTTTTGCACACAGCCCCCCTATGTGTGGTGTTGTGTGTGAAGGTTGCGTAAAATAAAGAAAGTTACTTTTGCATAGAAAAATATATAGCGGGGTACCTCTTCCGTTTTAGGAATAGTTTGTTGCGGTCGATTTAAAAATCCGTTGCGGTGCGTTGAAGTATTGGTTCAATCGCATCTCACTATTTGGTGGTGAGATGCAATTGAACGGAAGAGGTGTGGCGCGGCATGGTTAATGCCAAGACATTAGCCGATCGTTTAGGGAGCGCTCCGGCCGGTCCGAATCCATTGTTGCCCTGGCTAATCGTGCCGCGCCCCTTTTCTTTAGCCGTTCAATCGCATCTCACCATTTGGATTAGTGGATCACATCCTACTTGAAAGTTGACATTGCAAAAGTAGACGAGGCAGAGGCTATATGTGGGATGGAATATCATGCCGGCATGTAAAACAAACAGGCTAAAAACAATACTATGGCTGCGCAAATTTCACCACGCTACGTACCAGGCGTCTTCCACTGGTATAAAATCCGGTGGAAGTCCTTTGCTATCCTAAATGTTTCCCAATCACCCTCGGCAAACTTCTCAATCCAATTCTCCTCACGACAGAGCTCCTCCACACCACAGGTCGAACATCATCACAATCACCCGCCATCATGCGAGTTCAGTTCCTCAACCACGGCCTTCTGGCCCTCTGCCTCGGGCTCGTGGCGTCCGCTCATCCCCTCGATACGCCTGCCTCCGACGTCGCCAACACCGTCAACACGCCTGCCGCCGTCCAGGCCGTCACCCCGTTGCGCCTCGATGAGGTTGCTTCGATCCCAGTCAGCAGCAGCGCAGGGCTACAGACTAGGGACAACATCGTCAACTTCGTGTCTCCCCATAGAAGGCGCCAATTGACCGTTTTCTTGGCCAACGGTAGCATTTTAACCGCAAAATGGGCGTTCAATGTGTGGCTTCAGGGGAAGGATGATTATTTCACTCTGTGGAACTCGGCAGTTAGCAGCCCTTTTCTAAACCAATGCCACCTTAAGATTAGCGACCTACACACTTTGATGGAACAAACCGGCGACTGGACGGGCCTGGCCACTTTCACACTGTCAGGACTTCAGAAGGGTACCGAACTTATTGTCTCATTTGCGGCGACAGTTTATGGTTCGGCCGACGACTTTTACTTTAAAGAGATGGTGCAGGAGCCCACAGCCAAGGAAGGAGACGTGAGCATTCCCGTCAAAAGCTGGACGCTTGGCCCGGCTTAAAGGTCTGATGAAAAAGGTCTTGATGAAGGGTTTGAAGGGTTTGAAGGTTCCGATGGTCCAATAAAGGAAGCTGCGCTCTCGAGCCACAGGTCGCTATATTATGTGTTAACAACTGCACCCGCTTTTTATAGAACAGTCATAGCATGTACGGAGGCAAAGTTTACAAAATCTTTTTTGTTCCTCTCTACTATACTGGCTAGGATAAACGAATTAAATGAACAGCTGGGCCATTTCTAAAACTTGCTTGCTTCTTTTTTTTGCTAGCGCCCAACTGCAAATTAGTTGCAGGTTCGCAAGCGGCCAAACTGTTTCTCCCACTTGCAATCCACATTGTTGGGTTCCTAGCACCTTATGGTTCCTTGCTTGCTTACTGACTTTCGGGGCCTGATTATCGCGCCTGGATGTGATAATGGTTCGGGTTGTTCACACTTCATGTGTCGCTGCATCTACAACGGTACATCTTGGGACTTCCGGACGGGAACGCCCAAAACGTTATTATTTCGTTGTGGCCGTGTATGCACCAGTGTAACACTAAGTTGATTCCTGCAAGTTGGATTCTGTGACCAAATTTCGAAATCGCTGCAAAACGTTCCGAAAGCGGCAGTGGCATTTGTCACCACTGACTGGTTTGCAACTTCGAAAGAAACAATGCTCTGGATAGCAGATGGTTCTATATGGTGGTCATAGTGGTGTTTCGCGCGAAGATAATTAGTGTTCCTATCTGTGCTGCTTTTGTTTGCCAAGATGTTTCGAACATTAAGTGTTATGATGAAGCGTGTAGAATACTAAAGCAAGAGAGTAGAAAGGTAACTTGAATCTAGAAGGTAGGTAGGCAAAGCTTATTATAAGATCTAATTTCTAAACCTCTCTTCTAAGAGAGACGCCGTAGTGTAAGGCCCCTCTGTAGTAAAGCTAAGGCTCCCCCAATCGAGTAGCGATTGAAGGGCTGGGTGCATGCATGTGTATCGTTGGCCAAGATTGTATTGTAGCGAAGTTATAGCAACAAAGGGACGTTGCTATCTAGAGCGGTGTTTTCTTACTATCTGGAGCTAACCTCCGATGTTGCTTGATTTAGATGAATATTTACTAAGGGCTGGGTGCATGTATATGTATAGTTGGCCGAGACTAACGATGCTACAGCAACAAAGCGACGTTGCTTGTGAGGTGCGGCCACACAAGACAGGTCGGCGCCAGACTACTGTTATAGGTTAATTGTTAGGACCGGAGGGCTAAAGAGGTTGCCTTAGGCTAACAAGGGTAATGTACACAAGCGTGCGGGCTCGCGGCGCCTAACTAGCGCCCTAGCTAAGACTATGTAACCTTTATAACTAGGATAAATATAGGCTATAAGCCTTTGTTATATAGGATATAAGAGTAAGAATTAATATAATTATTTATTATAACTTACCTATTAGTTTACTATATACTACTTAATTTATTACTTTAGTATTCCTATTATTAATTTATACATAGGCGAATGAATAAACAAAGGTATAAGAAATAATAAGCAATACGCGCGCAAAAGAAAGTACTAAGGTTCTAGTTAATATTATTAATTATACTTACTAGGAGGGAGGGTGTAAGGCCTTTTAGTAGTTTTTATAATATATATAGTTATAGGTTATATACCTAGCGCACTAGCTAGCTACCTAAAGCAAGTCTAAATATAGCTAATTAGAACGCGCTAGGTTTATATTAACCTAATGTTAGGACCAGAAAGCCACGAGGTTGCCTTAGGCCAACAGGATCTATTTGCACGAGCAAGCCTCTATTAGACTCGCGTTATATAATAAGGTTATTTGCTATATATAATTACTAGACTTATAGTAAGGTATAACTGCTAGACTTATAGCAAGAACTAGAGGCATATAACACTTATAATTATATAAGCATAAACCTCTAACTAAATTAGATAGAAGGAGGCAAGAATTAAGACTATTATTTATTATTATATACCTTTAAATAAGCTATAACTTCCTTAATCTCTTACTCTAATATCCCTAACCTATTTATAATAATTTTAATTCTTTTATTTATATTAAACTATTAGATTAAGAAAGTTATTATAGTTTAGACTTATAACTTAATATATAATAGTAATAAAGTTACTAAAGAAGGCGCTAAACCTACGTAAAGACCTATAGCTATGCCTAGAGCTAGTATTATATTTAAATTATTATTATAACCTATTATACCCTTTATTTAGTAAGAGCTTATAGTAGCTATAAAAAACACCCCTATTAGTAATAATTATAATACTAAAATCTTAGCGCTTTAAGAGCGCGTTAATTAAGTAAGAAAGAAGTAATAACTTTAAAAACTCTAAGAACTTATATATAATATTAATAATAAAGAATTACTAGAGAAGAATATATTTATAGCTTCTTTTATACCTATTATATATTATTTATAGCAGACCTTTATATAAGCTCCCCTTAAGTAGCCTTCTTATAATAGCTAAAATACCCTTTAATTAAAGACTTTTATTAATAACTATAAAGTATAATTTATAATAAATCCTTATTAATTTACTACTAACTTTACAAAGGTCTTATATGCTAGCACCTGCCTTACTAGTACTATAAAGTAATATTAGGCTATAGGAGAAAAGATTTATAAGAATTATATTAAAAATCCTCTCTTATAAACTAACTTTTATAACTAGCTTAAAGGAGGCCTAAATAATTAAGAAAGCCGTTCCCTTAGTATATAGTTAAAGCTTATTAGCTTTAAATAAGCAAATTATACTAACTTTAAAAGATTCCTTAAAAAATAGAAATAAACCTATACTAAACTCCCTTCTTAATTAAATATAAAGAATAAAATAGGCCTTTTTTAAACAGGCCTTATGTTAGGACTAGAAAGCCACGAGGTTGCCTCAGGCTAACAGGATCCATTTGCACGAGCAAGCCTCTGTTAGATTCGCGTTATATAACGAGGTTATTCGCCGCGTATAATCGCTAGACTTGTAGCGAGGTATAACCGCTAGACTTATAGCAAGGTATAACTACTAGACTTATAGTAAGGACTAGAGGCATATAATACTTATAATTATATAAGCATAAACCTTTAACTAAATTAAATAGAAGGGGGCAAGAATTAAGACTATTACCTATTGCTAAATACCTTTAAATAAGCTATAACTTCCTTAATCTCTTACTCTAATATCTATAACCTATTTATAATAATTTTAATTCTTTTATTTATATTAAACTATTAAATTAAGAAAGTTATTATAGTTTAGACTTATAACTTAATATATAATAGTAGTAAAATTACTAGAGAAGGCGCTAAACCTATATAAAGACCTATAGCTATGCCTAGAGCTAGCATTATATCTAGATTACTACTATAACCTATTACACCCTTTGTTTAGTAAGAGCCTATAGTAGCTATAAAAGACACTTTTATTAGTAATAATTATAATACTAAAATCTTAGCGCTCTAAGAGTATATTAATTAAGTAAGGAAAAAGTAATAACTTTAAAAACTCTAAGAACTTATATATAATATTAATAATAAAAAATTACTAAAGAAAAATATATTTATAGCTCCTATTATACTTACTATATATTATTTATAGCAGACCTTTATATAAGCTTCCCTTAAGTAGCCTTCTTATAGTAGCTAGAATACTCTCTAATTAAAGACTTTTATTAGTAACTATAAAGTATAATTTATAATAAATCCTTATTAATTTACTACTAACTTTACAAAGGTCTTATATACTAGTACCTGCCTTACTAGTACTATAAAGTAATATTAGGCTATAGGAGAAAAGATTTATAAGAATTATATTAAAAATCCCCTTTTATAAACTAACTTTTATAACTAGCTTAAAGAAGGCCTAGATAATTAAGAAAGCTATTCCCTTAGTATATAATTAAAGCTTATTAGCTTTAAATAAGCAAATTATACTAACTTTAAAAGATTCCTTAAAAAATAAGAATAAACCTATACTAAACTCCTTTCTTAATTAAATATAAAGAATAAAATAAGCCTTTTTTAAACAAGCCTTAACTATAGCTTAAAGATATATCTAATTAGTAGCGTATAAGCAGTAGATTAGTATAAACTTATTAGTAAATATATCTTTTATTATAAATCTAATAGTAATAAAGGTAATTATAATAATTCTTTTAAGTATAATAAGAGGAAAACTTAAGTAGACTTTTTAGAAAGAGAAACTTTACTAAACTTAAAGGGAAAGAGTAGTAACTAACTAAGTACTTTATAGTAAAGCTAGGAAAAAAAGGCTATATATTATAAGTGTAAA
>SRQA01001190.1:0-12018 GCA_018360365.1 Claviceps citrina
CTAAACTAATTAATTTAGATCTCTTGCCCCCTAAAATTAGGACTTAGGCTTGTCTTACTTATAATAAATATAATTTTAAAGGGGCTTAAGAGAAATATTTAGTGTAATAATAGGTTAAGGGTTTAGATAAGGTAGTAAAGGCAGTAGCAGAGGCCCTAGATTAGTAATTAATGCTATTATATAATTATAATAATACTATTAATAATACTACTAATAAGAATACTTAATTAAGGATGCTTTATATATAAATTTTTCTCTAGGCTATGTAATTAGGTGTTTTTTATATCTTTTAGTAAGTATAATTTATTACTACCTGCGTTTATTATTATAGTTAGCTAAGATATAGGGCAAAATAACTATTATTCTAGTAATCTTAGCATATTATAGCAAGCGCTAGGCTACCTTTTATATTACTAAACACTATATCTAGCAAGAGCTTAACTATAGTAATAAGTATTATAAGATTTAAAAAGTATATACTAACCTTTTTAATCTAACTAATTATAAAAGAATTAGGCCCTTTAAATTAATTATAGTGTAAGTTTAGAAGGCCTATAGCGTAGGATTATAGTAGCGTAGAACCTTAGACTCTTATTAAAGAAGCAAATCTAGTAGTTATAACCTTACACTTATAGCGCAACGCTACGCCTTCGGCATAGCTTTGCTTAATAATTAATAATATTAACTAGAATCCTAGTACTTTCTTTTTATATATATATTCCTTATTATTCCTTATATCTTTATTTATTAATTCGCCTATGTTTAAATTAATAATTTTAAATACCTTAAAAAAACTAAAATAAAACTTATTTAAAAATATTTTTTATTACTATAAATATACTTAAAGTAAAAGCTATTACGTTTTAAATAAATTAATATTAGTTTTAAAAATAATAATATTTAGTATATAATTTATTAAAAATAATACTTAGTATTACGCTTTTTATAATATTAAAAATATAATAAATATAAATACTTATTATTTAAGATATATTAAAAAAAAAGTTAGGAATAAAAAAATAAAAAACTTCAAATAAAAAAACCCTTATTTTTTGTATAAAACTTAGGTTAGTTTTAGGTATAGTTATTTAGTAAATTTAGGAAAATAAAATATATTAAAAATAAAAACCTAAACTAAGGCTAAAATAGTTTATAACTTACTAGAATTTTACTTATATTAATAAAAAAGGAAAAAAAGTTTAAAAAATATAAAAAAACCTTCCCTTTTTTTACCTAGGGGAGGGGACTAGCTAAATTAGCTAAATTAGTTAAATTACTTAATTACTTACTAAATTACTTATACTAGCTATAAGAGAATAATATTATTAACTTATTAATTATATAAAGCTATTTATAAGTCTTAAATTATATTTCTTATTATTATTATTATATAGTACACTAGTTAGCACCCTAGGGGGCTAATATCTAGAACTTCTACTACTAATTTATATAGGAAAAACCCTAGTATAAGGAGGAAAACTTATATATACTTATTAAGCTATATATAGGCTTTATTAGGTTTACTAAAGTCTTTATTATAAAAAAAATATACTACTTACTAGCTAAGTCCTAGTAATAGTTACTAAAAGTATATATAAAGGGTTTAATTACCTTAAAAAAGGTTTAGGTTTAGATTTATAAGAGGCTTATAATTAGTTATTACTTACTTAAGTATTAGTAAGTGCTAGTAGCTTAGCCTTATAAAATAACTAGGTACTAGTAATAGTAAATAAATAAAAAAGTAAAGTAAATGAATAAAAAAGTAAGGTAAGTAAAAAAAAAAAAAAAGTATATTTAAAGAAATTAGTATAACTTAAAGGGTTTAGTAAGGTTTAATAGTAGCTAAGTAGGGGGTTTAGTCTAGGACTTATAAATAGCTTTGTATAATTAGTAAATTAATAGTAATTTTTATAAGTTAATAGTAATTTTCTTTTTAGGTTAAAGTAAGTAATTTAGTAAGTAATTAAGTAATTTAGCTAATTTAGCTAGCCTCCCCCTTTAGGTATAAGAGGGGAAGGTTTCCCTATAGTTTTTAACCCCTTATTCTTTCTTATTAATATTAGTAAGTTTTTAGTAAGTTATAAACCCCTTTAGCCCTAGTTAAGCCCCTTACCCCTCTTATAATACTTTTTTTTTAATTTATTATATAATTATACTAAAAATTAACCTAATACTTATATAAAAAGTAAGTTTTACCTTATCTTAGTTTCCCTACTCCTTTACTACTAACCCTAACTTAATATAAGCTAAATAATAAATATTTATATTTTTTATGTTTTTATTACTATAAGAATCCTAATACCTAGTGCTATATATAGTAAGGTAAGTGTTTAAATATTATTCCTTATAAGACTAATACTAATTTATTCAGAACCTAGTAGCTTTTACTATAAGTATATAATTAGTAATAAAAAATATTCTTAAGTAAGTGTCTTCCCTTTCCTTATAACTTATTTTATATAGTACTTAACTAGACTAGCTAAAATAAAATATTATATATAATACTATAATTACTAAGCTATTAGTATTAAGAAAGTAAGTAAAGAATAACTAAGCTCTTAATATAAGTTTCCTAAGTCCCTAAAGCTAGCCCTACCTAAGTCTTAGTATATTTACTAATTTAATATATAATAAATATAGTATAATACCTTATAAAATAAGGCTATATAAGTAATTAATTAAGAGAGTATTATAGCCTTAGCTACCCTAGTCCTATTCCTTACTATAAGTAACTTAGTATAATACTAAAAGAAAATAGCCTTATATTATAAGGAAATTACTTTTTATAAAAAAAAGATTTTCTTATATTATAAAAACCTAAAAGTATAGTAATAAATTACTAACTTCCTTAAGGTAGTAGTAAAGTTTGCTTATAATAAAAGCTAAAAGTAAGATATTAATATTAATAAAGTAGTAGTAATAATATTAGCTAAGCTAAAAGTATAGTAAGAAGTAATAAGACTATAAGAAAAGAAAAGTAAGTAGTAAGCTTAAGAGGCGTTTAAAGAGGGCTATTATTAGGAAAAGACTATAGTAACTAAAGAGGCTATATAATAATAGTAAGTAAAGGAAAAGGTAATATAGTAAAATATTATAGTATAGGAGTAGGTAAAGTGCCTTGCTTTTATTTAGTAATATATTCTAGTTTTTATATTCTAGTAGTAAAAGAAGGGGGGGAGTAATAAGTTTAAGAAACTAAAAATACTAGGCTCTTTAGGAAAGTATTCCTATAAGTACTTACTTGGTAGTAGTAGGAGTATAAAAGGTTAGGGTTAGGAATAAGGTTAGGGCTAATTTTCCTTTATTTATAAATTTTCCTTTATTATTTAAGTTTCCTTTATTATATATAAGTTAATTTATTTAAGTTTTACTTAACCCTTACTTCCCTAAGACTTAATTACTTAAGTTTTATTATAAATATTATCTTTAAAATAAGTAATTATAAAGTAAGTATAGTTATTCCTTTAGTTTATTATAGCCTTTACTAGCCCTAAGCTAGAGCTAACTACTTTTATAGCCTTTACCTTCTCTTAGTTCTTATATAACTATACTACTAAGGTAAATTATTCTAACTATTTTGTTTATATAAGCTAGTAAGCTAATAAAAGCTAAGTAATAGTTATTAAAAGTAGTAGTAACTTTATATTAGTCCCTTAGGGGGCTAGGATTTAAATAAATAAGTTAGAGCTTAGTAAATTATAGGTATTTTATAATAATATAGTAGTATATCTCTAAAGTGTTCTTATAAGGGTAAAGTAATAGGTTTGCTTCTTGTATATATTTCTTATATAAAAAAGCTTATAGCCTTATTTTCTTTATATATATTTAAATAAAAGTAGTAGACTTATACTTTTATATTACCTTATAAAAAAGCACTACCTTATATATTAAATAAAAGCTTAGGCTATATTTTATTATAGTAAGGGCATATTATAACTACTACTTATAGGCTTTAGTTTTATTATAGTTTTATTTATTTCTTTAGTTTTATTTAAGCTTTTTTTTAGCTAATAAGTTATTTATAGCTAAGGGGGACTATTCTAGTAGTACTATATATATAAGCAAAGGGTATTTAGGCTATTTATAAGTTCCTTAATTATATAGTAAAGTTACTATTACTATATAAGTATTATATATTTTATTTACTATACTACTAGACTTTAGCTATTTATAATATTTCTTATACTAATAGTTAAGGTAAAGGTTTAGGGGTAGGATAGTAGCTTTAGTCTTAAGTAATAAAAGGGGTATAGCCTTATAAGCACTAGTAATAATCTAAAAATATTTATTTTACTTAGTTATAAATACCTTAGCTATGCCTTTTATAACCTTACTACTCTTAGACTAGGTGTAGTAAAAGCCTATACTATAGGCTATAGTACTTTAAATAACTTATATATAAAGAAGCCTTGCCTTATAAAAACTATACCCTTATATAAATATTATAAGTGCTATTAGGGTAAGCTACTACTATTTTAATTTAGCTATAGTTTTAGCTTAATATACCCTTTAATATAATTTTTAATAAACCTAAATACTTAGTAATTAAGTAAACTAAACTAGCTATATTATAGTAATGCTAAGATAAACTAGGGTAGTATTAGGGTAGTAATAGTATATAAAGTATATTAGTTTACTTTTCTAGAGATAAAACTTAAGGCTAGACTTTCTTAATTATTTTTAATAATATTATAGGTAGGTTAGGGATATTAGAGTAAAAGATTAAGTAAGTTATAGCTTATTTAAAGGTATGTAGTAATAGGTAATAGTCTTAATTCTTGCCCCCTCCTATCTAATCTAGTAAGGGGCCTATACTTATATAATTATAAGTATTATATACCTCTAGGTCTTTGCTATAAGTCTAGCAGTTATATGCGGCAAATAACTTTATTATATAACATAAGTCTAATAGAAGCTTACTTGTGTAAATAAACCTTATAGGCCTAAGGCAACCTTATGGCTTTCTAGTCCTAATAGGCGGGAGCTTGCTTATACAAATAGACCTTATTAGCCTAAGGCAACCTTGTGGCTTTCTAGTCCTAATAAGGTAACCCTCTCCGCTTGTAACTATCTTAGTTACAAAAGGTTCCCTTTATCTCCTCTAAATTAAATATTATAAACAAACCTAAAGAATTTTAATATTCTAATTTATATATACCCCTTATAATACCTATAATATTATTACTTTTTATTTATTATTAAATTTTAATTCCTTTAATTTCTCTAAACCTTTTATTTCCCTTTATTTCTTAGTTTTATTACTATACCCTAGCTTTCTCTTAAAGAATTTTTTAATTATATTCTAAAGAAACTTATAGATTTATAAAGTTATAGTAATATATTTATATATTTTTTAAGTTATTATAGCTTTCTTATTTAATAAGGTATTTTTATTTATTTCCTTACTACTTATAAGTAATAATTTCTTTTATAATATATAAAGAATTTTCTTTTATAAAAAGAAATACTTCTTATATTACTTTTAGTAAATTTTTTAGGTCTTTTTTATATAATTCTAGGTTTAAGATATAAAAAATATTAAAAAGTCTTATACTTTATAAAAGCTTTATTTAGTAAGCTAACCTATAATTTCTAATTAACTTAATAATTTTATAAAGTCTTTAGTACTTTACTATAAGCTTTTTACTTAGTCTTTATAAATTAATATTTTTTATAAATAAAAGAATATAATTTTTTATATTAAATTTTATTAGTATTCTTTTTTAATTATAATACTTAGCTTATATAGCTTATACATTTTATAAAAGCCTTTATATTTCTTTATATTTATATTATAGCTTTACTTTATATAACTTAGCTTATTTATTTATTATAATAGCTATTTTTTTGTATATAATAAGTCTTTAGGTATAAAACCTTAAAATACCTTAGTAAGGGATTTATAAAAAAAGTTATAATAGCTTATATTATATATAAATTATACTATTAGTAAAAGGTTAAATTAATTAGTTTATTTAGTACTACTAAAAGCTTATAAATAATACTTAAGTAATTAGTTTATTTATTTAGTTTAACTATTAGTTTAAAGGTAAAATATAATACTTAATTAATACTTAGTTATAATATTATAATAAAAGGTTTACTAGAAAAAGCTTATAAATATTATTTTATAGTTAGTTATAATACTTTTTAAAATATTATAGTTTTTAAAAACTAAATTAATAAAAAGTATAGCTAGATTATTACTATTTAATTACTTTAATATTAGTATATAAATATTATACTTTATAAATTAGTTAATTATTATAAGAATAGTATTATATATTTTAAATTTTAATTTCTTTACTAAAGAAAGCTTTATAATAAACTTTATTAATAGCTTTTAAAAAAGTTAGTTTAGTATAAAAAATATAGTAAATTTATTATAAGGTTAATATTACCTTAGCTTTAATACTTAATAATTAAAATAAGTATAAATATATTTTTTAATATTTTTTTTATATATAGCTAGTAGTATTAGTTAGTAATTTAATAAAGTGTTTTACTAACTTCTTAATATTTTATAGCTTTATTATTATAAATAAATATTAAGATTTCTTTATAAAAACCTAATAATATATATATATAATTTCTAAAAAAAAGTGTTTTATTTTTATTAATTAACTAACCTAAAGGGCTATAAGTATTTCTTAAGCTTTTAACTAAAAGATTAAAAATAGCCTTTTTATTATAATTTAAAAAGCTATAAGTATTTTTTTAGTTTTTTTTTATTTTATTATTTAAAAAATTATCAACTTTTTTTATATTTTAAGCTTAAAAGCTATAAGTATTTTTTAAGCTTTAAATAAGCTACTTAGTTTATAAAATAAAAGTATTATTTTATTATACCTAGCTTAATTTATTATATATAGCTACTTTTAAAGGTTTTATAGTTGTTAATATTAACGCAACGGGTCGGGTCAACGTGGACCCGGCGCATCCTAATTGGCCGCATCCGAGCTCGCCTCGGATGGGTGGCTAGTGCGCCGGTCACGTAACCCACAACTTTACGCATCACAAAAACCACTAAAAGGCCTCCTACTTAGCCAGCTAGATAATAATATTAATAATATTAACTAGAATCCTAGTACTTCCTTTTGCGCGCGTATTACTTATTATTTCTTATACCTTTATTATTAATTTGCCTGTGTATAAATTAACACTAATTAGTAGTAATTACACTATAAATTAGCTAGATTTACGCATCTTATAAAACGCTAGTTTCCGCTTATAGTAGCTAATTTTTTATAAAATTAGTAGAGTTAATTCTACTAAACAAAGGAAGTAATATAAAAGAGATAATTCCGCGATTATAAATAGATTTAATCTATCCCCTTTAGGGAAGCTCTTTAGGGTCTATTTACAGAGCCGTTTTATGCTAAGAAAGGAAGCTTGCTATAGCACTATGCTGCTTGCTTTAATAGGTATAATCTTTTCTCTTTCTAGCCTTAAACGCTTATTAGAGGAATTATTATATCTCTTGTTTATTATAAGATTTATTAAGCCCTTAATTTAATTAAATTTATTAGTCTAGACTAATAACTGCTATAGATTTCTACCCTTTTACTTGCCCTACCACCTGCTTTACTATTTTTCTATTAGATTTCTATTTTCTTTACTACTAAATACAATATATATTTATAGGTAAACAAAGCCCTAATCTATTAATCTTAATAATAAGATCCTAGAGCTCCCTTAGATCCTATTAACACATAGAAGAGTAATTATAGTAGACTAGCATAAGCTTAACCTATTAGATTTTAATCTTAGTAAGGCTATAAGTGCTAAAATATATAGCTAAATTGCTTTCTTTATTATAAAAGCTAAGACTAAAGACCTCTCTAGTAAGCTTCTTTAGCAGAAGCTTAGAGACTAATTTATAGACTAGACTAAAGAAGCTTTTAAATATAGGAACACTAAAGTTATTTATATTTTTTATAACTTCCTATAAAAACATAATATTTACTTCTTATTAGACTAATTATCTATTACTAGTAAGCTTATGATAGCAATATAAGCTAAGACTAGACTAAGGGATCCTAATAGAGAGTTATTATATCCCTTATAATTAAGATTATGTTCTCTAGCAAGCAGGCATAGCAACTATCCTTACTCTTACTATAGCACCCTATATTAATAGCTTTAGAAATTACCTTCCTAAATATAGTAAAGAGCAGTACTAAAGAATTATTTATATCTTTACCTTATAAGAAATTCCCCTTTTCCTTTGTTTGCTTTAATTACCTTCCTTATAGTATAACCTAAGAATTAGCAGGGTTATAGGGGACTCCCCTAAACACCCTATAAGATTAGGCTCCCTAAATCCCTATAATACTAGCTAGTAGTATTAAATCCTATAATAAGTTATAACCCTATAGCTAACTATAAGCTCTTATAGAATCTAGAAGATTACTACTACTAGGGGAGTTAGCTTAACCCTTAGCAAGGACTAAGTAATATTTCCCTTACTCCTCCTAGCCCTACTAGGAGCTTCTATAGACTAAACTAACCTCCTGCTATAGTTAATATAGTAGATTAGCAAAAACATTTATATGCTATAGGAGCAGCACCTTATAGGCCTCCCTAAGGTTTAGGGCGAGAGCTAATATAATAGTTAGCTCCCTTAAGCCTTCCTAACTTTAATAGGAGGACCTATAAGAACTTCTAAAACCTAGGGCAGGCCCTGAATTTAGTGCTAACTATTTAATTAGCTCCCCTAGGCCTTCCTAACTTTAATAGGAGATCTTATAAGCCTACTTAATAATAGCCCTAAGGGTTAGTTCTAGACCTAGGTATTAAAGCAGCTTAGATATAGGATTTACTACTATAATAAAGGCCTAAGGGAAACGTTCCTTAATAAGGATAGTAGTAACATGCCGCTGCACCTAATAATAACCTTAATTATTAGAGATCTTATAAGCGCTTTTATCCTCTACTTTACTCCCTAATAGAATTAGATTTAGCAATAGTATTACAGAAGATTATAGACCTTTATAAGATTTACTCTAATAAGGAAAAGTATAGTAGAGAGATATATAACTTCTTTAATAATAAGCTAAAGACCTTCTAAGCCCTTTATAAGCAAATTAACCTCCTAGAGTCCCTCTTCTATAAGGCATTTCCTATAATGCTTAAAGGAAAAGCTTTAATATATTATAAGGACTTTCTCCTTAGCAAAGGCATAACTTTTACCTAAATAGTTAAATTTATTAAAGACTGCTTTAAAATTATTAACACTACTTAGCTTTATTATAATAACCTTTGTATAATTATACTACGCAAGGTAATAAGAGAAAACCCTAAAAAAAGCATGCTTAAGGCCCTTAACCTCCTCTCTAACAAGATTATCTCTTTTTATTATAGGACTAAAGGCCACGTAAACAACAAGATTAATATATAAAACACGCTTCTTACTACTATTAATAATATCCCTAAATGTAGCCTTATAGCCTATAATAGCCCCTCTATATACAAGGACCTAATATTAAAGCTCTAGAAAAGTATTAGAGTAAAGCAAGCTAAAAGAAACACTACTAAGCGTAGTGTGTTTTATTAAAAAGAGGCTAAAGTTAACTTAAATACTACGTTTTACACTAATTATTACTACAGGAAGAATCATGACTTCTAATAGCAATAACGTAGGCCCTTTATTTATTATAAGGGCCGCTACTTTATCTATAAGAAGTAAGGGTGCTAGTCTATAAAGCACTTTGCTAAAGAACGTAAGGTGTTATAAAAGCGTTAGAATTAATCTAAATTCTATTATAGCAGGCTAATAGAGTAAAAGTAGTAGTAATTCCTTGCTTATATTAAGGGCAAGAATAATAATAGTAGTAATCCTAATAACCTTAAGTAATTAATTCTTAAGACTAAGGTAATAATAGCTTTATTAGATAAGACTAAAAAGGATAACTACCCTAATCCTCCTGCGGGTCCTTTGTAATTCCTTATTATAGTATTATAAAGGTTAATACTCTTAATAGAAATCCCTAATAGCAGTAAGGTACTTAAGATGCTTTAAGACTAGTTATTTAAATATGCCCTTTACTATAGTAATCCCTATAAAAAGCCTTAGTCTAATAATGTTTTCCTTGCTAAAGTATGCTATTTAAAAGAGACCTTTAAAGGTATCCTTCCTAATACTAGCGCTACAGAAGTTTCTATAGTTAGCATTACTTAAGCCTAAGCCCTTTTACGCCTATTTCCCTCACTATAAATTAACTAATCCGCGAGTTAATATAATGTTACCTTTAGCGCTAGAAAAGCATTATTACTAGGTTCTTTAAAGGTTTCTATAGTGCTTAGAGAGATTAAATTCTATATGCTACTAATAGCAACACCCTTCTTATTCTTAATTACTAATATAGACTATATAAATATAAAGCTTAATAACCTAAGGAACCTGCTAATTTAAGGCATAAAAGAGATCCCTATAACCTAATAATAAGGTTATTTATAGTAGGATCTTAAGCTAACTATAGTAGTTGCCTTCTTCCTTACAAAAACGTAACTTTAGTAGCTTTATTAACGTTTTAGTTACTCTTTAATTAGAAGACTATAAAAGGTTCTTTACAAAGCTAGTAAGGAATTTAACCTAAAAATCCTACAAAAGATTACTAGTTTCTGCAAGTAGTGTTAACTTTATAGTAAGAGCCCTAGCTAATTTAAGTTTACTTTAAAAAATAACTATAAGTTTAATTATAAGATTATTATTAATATCCTCTAAATTAATAGTAAGCTAGTCCTTTATATTATAAATTCTGCTATAGCTTTCTAAGCTGCCTGTTTTCTTAAACTAAGAAAGCAAACTACTAGAGATGTTTAGAATACTATTAGAGCTTATTAGATTAATAGTTATCTTAGACTACCTAAATAAATTATTTATAATACTAGAAAGAACTTTGCGTTAGCTAAATTCTATTAATACGCCTAAGGGTTAGTAATTAAAGTTAATAAGGTCCCTATAGAAGCTTATAATAGCGTTAGAAAGGTTAAAAGATATTACGCTCCCCTCTAACATACGTATAGTATTATTAAAAGCAAACTTAGAAACTATATATAGTAAGACTACTTTCTTTAAATAGCTATAAAAGCTATTAATAACTCTGCTAGCCTAAACGGCCTTATTCTAACACTTATTATATTTAGGGTATATCCGTGACTATTATAGGATTTACTACTAGCGTTTTCTATTATTTAATATACTAAAGTAATCTGTAAAGCTACCTTTAAAGCCTATAGATTACTTATAAAGCGCTAGATTAGTAATGCCCTTGCTTACTATAATAGGCCTAACACTCTCCTAACCTACTAGATCCTGCTATAATCTAAGGTATAGGTTTAGCGCAAGAAAGGTAGTTAGTAAGGTCCTTATAAACTCTTAGCTATAAAAGGCATAACCTATATAGTAGAGATGCCTTTAGGACTAATAAAATTTAGATCTATTATTATAAAGCTATTCCTATATAATCTAGGTAATCTAGAGATTATAGCTAATAAAAAAACCCTTTCTTCTCTACCTACTAATAAGAATAAAAAGAATTATAATAACTAACTATACAAACTAATAAAAAGAGTTACCTTTAACCTTCCTAATAAAAATAATATTAAAAAGCAGCCTGTTAAGTAAGGCAAAGGCAGACTATAAAAAACCCCTTTAATTAACTAAGACTTTAAGAAATTAATACTTTAAGGCACTCTGCTTACTAAAGCGTTTCTTACTATAAAAGAAGAAGGAGATCTTACCCTTGCTTATTAACTCCGCTAGTAAGGTATTATAAAGACTATAGGAGTATCTTTTAAGGTATCCTAGTAGAAGGAACTTAACGCTTTACTTTAGTAAGAAGTCTTTTAACTTAAGATTTATAATGCTAAAAAACATAGTATATAATATATTTTTAATAGCTGTTTTATAGATAAAATTAAAGGCAAAGGCACCCTAGCACTATACAAAAAATCATAACTTATAGTGTAAGCTTATAATAATACTAGCAAGCAAATAATCTTAACCTAGGCTCC
>SRQA01001191.1:0-12011 GCA_018360365.1 Claviceps citrina
ATGCCTAGGGCTTGCGCACGCGGCTAGCATATCTAGCGACGCGTGCGCGCACTATTCTTGCTTGGCAAGCTTAAGTCCTTTTATAATACAATATACACCTTTTTGCTACTGCCTAGCCACGACGTCTCTTACAATTCTTAAGCTTTAACCCCGGCTACCTAGTAGCGGAAATAGCACCTATAATAAGATCTGCGACCGAATCGGGGGATAATGCATGTTTAGCACCTCCTAAAACGCCACCTCTAGTGTTACACGACAGCTCTAGCCTTACTCTAACGGAGTTATCCGCGGGCTAAGACCTTAAGACTACTGAGCAGGCTATTTGTAAGCAAATCGCCTAGCTTAAGATCCTTAGACAACTCTAGGAACAGGAAAAGGAATTACTTTAGCAACTTAGCATACACAAAAACCCGCCTAAACGCCGGCGACACTATAATAATTCCTCTGATAGCAAAAGAGGAGAAGTTAAAGTTAGGAACATTGCGGAGCTTACTTACCCTACTAACCCACAGAAACATAAAATCTAGATTAACAACCTAAACCGTGCCTTTAATAGAGCGAAACGCAAGTATTAATATAACTACTGGAAAATCCTTTTTGCCCTTAGCAATATAGACTAAGTCTGCAGGGCGAGATAGGACTAATTTATTAGCGAAAAGACCACGGAGGAGCGGGACTACTTTACTAATAACTAGGGCAGCTTCCAGGAGTGGACTCTTACACTACTCTGAGATTCTGCAAATCATGACGCTTAAATCGCCTTGTAGCTTAAGAAAGCATACTAATAAGACTAGCAGAGCCCTATAGACTTTAGCATCTACCTCGATTCCCTAGAGAATTACCTTAAAAGAGCAAGCGAAAAGTCCCGGGCTCTCACCTTCTTTACAAAACTACAGCCTAAACTACAGAACTATATAAATCTACACACCTCTATTACTAGCAAGACGCGTGAGGAAGTTATGATAATTACACAATAATTCTGGGAGGCAATGCCGTCTTTTAAGAACAAGCAAAAAGCCACTGATTCCTAGGATTATGACTAGCGAAAGGGATAATAACAAAACTACTAATCGAAATACCCACAACAGCAAGCCTCTGATAAAAGCCCTGCCACAGAGCCTAACAAGGACAAGGTTCGCGACAAGCTAGATTAACTAGATAACCGCCGCTGCTATAATTGCAGTAATAACAGCTACATTGCTTGCTACTGTGATAAGCCGGCGAAAGACTAGGAAAACTACTAGCGGCGGAGGTAGATGCCCTGACCTCTGCTGCTAACACCTAGATACCTACAGGACATAGATTTCGTGTTCTGGTATCTATAAAGGGGCGAAACACTACTAAAACGTTCGCGGACCTAGACAGTTACTCTGACATTAACATCGTAAGCATCGAGTTTGCGTGACAACACTAACTAAAAAAAGCCTAAGCAACGGCCCCTCTCCTTAAGGCCGTAGGGAATCTCACGATACCTTAATACAGGGTATATCATGTGCTGCTTACCCTAAAAGACTTAAGGGGTTAAGAGAGAGACCTCACTGTCGACTGTGTCGCTGTCAATAGGGACCTAAAACCTAAGGGAAGTCCTATATTAATCGGAATACACACCCTTGCAAAGGAACAAGTACACTTGTCTTTATATAGTTGAGAGTAGTGGTTTAAGCTTAGTCGAGATAAGTTAAAGATTTTAACCCCCTACCGTTTCGCTAAGAAATCGCAACGAGAAGCAGTAGTATTTGCTATAGAATCCCTTGATAGCTTTATTCCCCTTAGAGATAAAGAAGTTGCTAATACCTTCGGTGGCGCTAACGCTATCCCAGACGAACTCCAGGAGTTTCGGGATGTATTCGCCTCTGATAAGGCCGGACTACTACCGTCTTGAAAGGAAACAGACCACGCTATTAACCTCCTCCCGGACACCACGCCTCTATACAGCCCTATATACCCCCTCTTATAAGCGGAACTCAAGGAGCTCTAGGACTACATCTAAGACAACCTGGCAAAAGGGCGTATAAGACCCTTGAAAAGCCCTGTAGGCGCGCTAATCCTCTTCGTCCTAAAGAAAGACAGAACACTCTAACTCTGCGTGGACTACTAGGGAATTAACAAGATTACGCTTAAGAATCGCTACGCTTTACCCCTCATTTTGGAGATCCTTAACCGCTGCTAGGGTGCAAAATACTTTTCTAAAATTAATATTAAAGACGCCTACTACTAGATCTGAATAAAAGCTGGCTATGAGTGGAAGACTGCTTTCTAAACCCGCTATGGACACTTCGAATACCTTATTATGCTATTTAGCCTTACTAATGCCCTAGCTATGTTCTAAAATTACATTCACTAAGCTCTTCACAGACTAATAGACATTATTTGTATAGTATATCTAGATAATATCCTTATCTTCTCTAAAACCTGAGAAGCATACACAGAACATATTAAATAGGTCCTCGAACGCATAAGAGAGGCAGAGCTATACGCAAAACCTTCTAAGTGCACCTTCTACCAAGACTTAGTGGAATTTCTAGGATTTATCCTGTTAACCACTGGCATTTTAATGGACCCTAAAAGGGTTGAGACTATACGAGATTAGCAAGAGCTAAAGAGCTTCTGGGATGTATAAGTATTCCTTGGATTCTGTAATTTTTACTGACGCTTTATACACTAATACTCTAGCATTGCGGCACCTTTAAACGCACTTATGAAGGGCAGCCAGAACGGCATATAAAAGGGTACCTTCTGATTTAGACTAGCCGAAAAGACGGCGTTTGCACAGCTAAAAGCTGCCTTCTAGGAGGCCCCTCTCCTCTATCACTATAACCCTGATAAGCAGGTCCGGATTAAAACAAACGCTTTAGTCTTCGCGATAGCCGGCATTATCTCACAGCCGGATAATAACGGGCGATACCACCCTGTGGTATTTTGGTTAAGGAAGTTTACAGACGCGGAAAGAAATTACAGTACCGCTAACCAAGAGCTCTTTGCAATAGTTAAGTCATTTAAATACTAGCGACACTATGTTAAAGGGGTGAAGAATCTGGTTGAAGTCCTGTCAGACTACCACAACCTTTAGACTTTCATAAGGCTGCCAAAGCTGAATGGCAGGCAAGCACAATAGTGCATATTCCTATCACCTTTTGACTTTGTTATTAAACACAGACTAGGCAAAAGCAACCCTGCTAACACACTATTAAGACGGCCAGATTATAATAGCGAAACGCTAACGAATTTAGGGCTACTACCTGACTTGCAAAAGAAGTTTTTATTTACCCTAAGTAGTAGGGAGGCTAATAAGCCTAGAGAGATATATCCTGCAAAAGAAGTAGAAGGGGTTATAATACCTAAGAGAAGACGTGGCGAGACGCCTTTAGGAGAGGAAAATGCTCTAGTTATAGGGGATCGGCGGTGACGTAGCAAGATGCCTTTAGGAGAGGAAAATGCTCTAGTCCATAATCTTAGGGTCTAGACGAGCGAGGTAGCCACCGGGACGCCAGTGAAGCACGAGCTAGTGGCTAACGAATTTGCGGCTAAAGTGGGATATGTTTTTAGCGTTAAATTACACAAAATCCAGGCAGCTGTTATATTACTAGATCTGTATAACCACACTGTAGATAGGTCGCTAGCTTAGCTACTAAAGACAGCTTAGGACCATGACCAGAACCTCTAGATGAGTAGCCAGGCCTAAGAGGCGGCAAAAGGGAGGGGAAACGCCAGGATATAGAGACGCAATGCATGCGGCCTCCTAATGTATAATAACCGGGTAGCGGTACCTTAGGACCCTATCTTACAGGTGGAGCTTCTGCGGCTATACTATAATAATCCCTTGGCCGGTTACTTTAGTGTTAACCGAATAATTAAATTGCTATAACGTAATTTCCACTGGCCTAGCCTACAGGAGGCAGTGGCGGACTACGTGTCTAGTTATGCTAAATGTTAGCGCGTTGTGGCAAGACAGCATAAGCCGTATAGGAAGCTTGAATCGCTTCTAATACTAAGGCGACCATGGGTTAAAGTGTTAATAGACTTTGTCACGGGATTGCTACAGGCATTCTACTACAAGCGAGAAACTGACTTAATCCTGGTAATTGTGGACTAATTTACTAAGTATTTTGTATTCCTTCCTGTTACTACTATAATTAATGCTGCTAAGCTGGCAGAGACCTTCTATACAGAGATTAAATTGAAATTTAGCGCGCTAGAGGGCATCGTGTTAGACAGAGGATCGGTATTCACAAGCAAATTCTGGTCCGAGCTATGTTTCTACTCTAAGATAAAACGGAGGCTTTCTACAGCTTTTTACCCGCAAACCGACGGTTAAATAGAACGGACAAACCAGGTCCTTAAACATTACCTCCGTTGCTTTGTTAGAGAGAACCAACTAGTATAGCTAAAGCTGCTGCCACAGGCGCAATTTGCTTGCAATAATATGGTCAACTAATTAACAGGCCTCGCTCCCTACTATACACTTATGGGGTATTATCCTGAATTTCGCCTTAGTCTTAGGGACAAGACCGCTAGGGGAGAGGTGCTAGAGGCAGAGGCCTGAGTGACAAAGCTGCAGGAAGTACGCGAATAACTTTAAAAGACATGGCAAAGGGCTAGCAAATCCTAAGCAAAATACTATAACAAACAATACACGCTACCACTAGTATTTAAGCACGGGGACCTTGTACTGTTATTAGCCCGGAACATTAAGGTAAAGGAAGCGAAACGCAAGCTAACCTCTAGATTTTTAGGACCCTTCCGCGTTATTTAGGCAATTAGGAAGCAAGCATACAGACTAGCACTACTAGAAAAGTATAGCCGCCTGCACAATATATTCTATGTTAGCCTGCTTAAGCTATAGAATCGCTGCAAAGACAGCATAAATACGCAGGCGAACGTGCCAGACCTTAAAGAAGAAGATAAACACTACTAAGTTAAAGAAATTAAAGGACAGAAGATAGTTAAAGGAGAGACCTATTACCTAGTAAAGTAGAAGGGATGGCCAAGCAAATACAATTAATAGGTCCCAGACAAGGACGTGAACGCACTACGGCTAATAGTGGCATATAGAAAAAAGACACAGTCACTAACGAAAAGGGGACGATAAGCTCCCGAAAAACACCGGCCATTATTCGGCATGCTATTCACACATCAAAAAAAAAAAAAAAAAAAAAAAAAAAAAAACAAAAACAAATCAATCGAGACCCTGGAACCACCCCCGAAAAACAAAAGAAACACCCCCTACACCACAGGGACATCCACTAGAAAAGTCCTTATCATAACACTAGCAGTGGGACTAGCAAACTCATCGCGGTCTTCTTCCTTGTTAAGCAACCCCCTAACCAAGGCGAAAAACCGCCAAACAGCGATCGCCTAGGGGAGATACCCTAGGTCCTTAGGATGCAAACGCAACTTCATCTAGGCCTTCTAGACTATAAGGGCGTTGTTATAATTAGCCTAAGGGGGCATATCTATTAGCGAAAAACAAGGTAAATAGAGGCAATTATATTATAGGACACTCACAATTCTGGGCAACAGCGCTAGACTATACATCGCGGCAGCAAGACGCTATTGTAAGATAATGTACTAGTAGTACGCCGCAGAGGCAGCCTATGGAAATGTCAGAAAACAGAGAGCAAATAACAGGCAAGAAGCCATATACCTAACGCCCCTTTGCTGCCTTAGTTAGCCTAAAAGCAACACAGTAAGCCGTGTTAGCGTGGATAAAACCACGTAGCAAGTTAAGCAAGCCATAAGCAACCCTAAGGCAAAAGTTATTAGAATACAGGAACAAGACTAAGGGAGTAATAGCAGCGGCAGCATAGGCGGTGGCAGCATAGGTACAGCGGCGGATAGCTAGCGAGGGGGCGGTAATTTCCTCCTTCTCCTCCTCCTTATTATTACTAGTAGCATTGTCTTTGTTGTTGTTATTATCCTCCTCCTCCTTAGCGGGAGGAGCGCGCTTAGCTAGTAAGGACCTAGTCTAGCCTAAAAGCTTTGCTAAATCAGCGAAGTTACTAGTAAGGGTTAGGCAATACTAAGGATAGGAGTTAGCAAAAGCATAGAGAACTATAGCATAGAGAATATATACTGTCTTACATATGTTGCTACGATCCTTGCACTAAACATAGCGCTTAGATACCTTATTATGGCTAGACAAGGTTAAATTCATAGCGAACTCACACTTAATTGTCGGGACTACTGGCTTGGTACTGTAGTAGCCCTTAAGTTTATTAAGTTTGGTGCGGGCATAATGTATGCAGGCGCATTCTTTTAAGAGCAAAGCTATAATGTCGGCGGCGATTAACTAGCAAATTAGTGGGAAGTTCAGATAGGAGCGTAAGTGCGAATGTGGAAAAGGAAATAGTGTTGTGGAAGAGTAATAGTTATAAGACGGAATAGGCGGCGAAAGAGGGCAGACTTTATACCTATGCGTTGTGTGCTAGGTGATCTAATGCATTGTTATTATTATTATTATTTATTATAACGCCGCAGGATAGCGACTAGCGAGGAGGTGTTAGACAGCTAGCAAGGCCGTTTAGGAGCCCGGCCTAAAAGTGGGGGGGTAATTGTAAGGTGTGGCCCCACAAGACAGGCCACGCTAGATTGCCCGGCAATGTCACGGAGAATCCCCGGCTAATGCCTAGGGCTTGCGCACGCGGCTAGCATATCTAGCGACGCGTGCGCGCACTATTCTTGCTCGGCAAGCTTAAGTCCTTTCATAATACGATATACACCTTTTCGCTACTGCCTAGCCACGACGTCTCTCACACTTTTAAGGAAGTTAAGGATTATTTAGTACTAGATCTAGGGGGATTATTTAAGCCTATATAGTGCCTTATTAAGCTTGCATACTTAGCTAGTGTTATTATTATAGCCCTCTAGTTACTTAATATAAATTTCTTTATTTATATTACTATATAGGAAGGCTATTTTAATATCTATCTGTTCGAGTTTAAGGTTAAGGGCTGCTATAAGTGTAAACAAAGCTTAGTAACTAGGGGATTTAACTACTAAGGCAAAAGTCTTGTTATAATTAAGGCCTTTAATTTATTTAAAACCGCGGATAACAAAGCGGGCTTTATAGCAAGTAATTTCGCTATTAGGGCCTATTTTAGTCTTAAAGACCTACTTCCTAGTAAGAACTTTTTATTCTTTAGGGCGTAGGATAAGTATTTAGGTCTTATTTTTATTAAGTAACTTAATTTCTAACTTTATAGCTTTATACTACTCTAGCTAGTCTCTTTGTTCTTAGGCTTTCTTGTATGTTTTTAGTTTAGCTTTTAGGCTTACCTCCTATATAGTAGACAGGATATAGTTAAGGGAATAGTATCTCTCCGAAAGCACTTTATAATTTGCCCTCTTTAGGAGGCGTAATTCTAGATATCTTTTAAGTGCTTTAGGGGGAATAGCGTGCTTATTAACTAATGTATTAGGCAGCAAATTAAGGGGTGGTTCTGTTGTAGGTTCTGCTGCTAGGGGTTCTTTGGCTTTAAAATAGACTTGTTTTCTTATGTTCTTAAGAGACGTTAGTGTGTTTAGTTATTTAGATAACCCTTTATTAGGGGCGGCCAATGTTGTATTACTAGTTTTACTAGTCGCTTTGCTTAGGTTTAGCGTGTGCGCTAGGGTCCTAAGATTATTTAGGGGGTCCTCCTCCTTAATAACTATAGGGCCTAGCACACTGCTTCCCACTGTAGGTAACTATTTACTATTAGTTTTGTTAGTTCTAATAGCTTATAGTGTAGTACTTAACCTAGGCTATTTAGTACGCATTATAATTAGCGCTATAGCCTAAAATTCATTAAACACATAGTTATTGCTAGAAATAATTATCCTGTTATTTAGTAAGACCTTGTAGTTATGTAAGCTTTTATAACTAAGCAAGTAATATAGTTCTCCCTAGGGGTTAAGCTTTCTACGCCTAGCCCCTAGGGTTAGTATATACCCTTTTAACCTAAGTATATATATATAAGCTAGGTCTGGCTTGTTACTAAACTAGGCTTTGTATAGTGTTTTCTTAAGGTCTTTATTAGGTAATTAGTTATAAAGGTAAGTCACGGCTATTATAATCTAAGGCTAGTACTTTACTAGAAGTTTGCTATTAGCATAGATAGTTATAGTGCATTCTAGGAGGGTTTGTTAGCATTATTTAGTAACTCTATTTTGTTTGTGTTGCTTAGTGGCAGTAAAACAGAGATAAATACTGTTATTAACATAGAATAGTCTAAAGATGTTTGTAATATTCTCCCCCCCCTAGTCTAGACAAATATGGTAATAGCAGCGTTTAGGCCTCTTGTATTCGCGAATAAAGGCTATTATAGTAAGGGTAGTAGCTGATTTTTCTTTTAGAGGAGATACCCATACTATATATATAAAGTTATCTATAATTATTAGCTAGTAGCGGCTGCTATTAGCGCTATTATAAGGGAAAGGACCTAAGATATCTATATAGAGACTCTTAAATAAGTAAGTGCCTTTCTTTATGCTTCTAGTGTGGGGTGCTTCTGTTAATTTCCCTTAGGCATAGGCCTTATAAAGTTATAATAGTATCCTAGGTTAGATCCCTTCTAACATTTACTACAAGGCTTTAATGTTTTAGGGACCTAAGTATACTAAGTGTTTATGCTAAAGTTCAAATCCCCTTAGAATTTTGTGCGCTAGTAGCGCTCTTAGTTTTATTAAGAATTTATTAATAATATACACACCCCCCTATCTAGTTATAGTTATAGTAACTTTGCTATTTCTTATTATAATAGTATTGTTTCTTCTTATACTAACCTTACATCCTTCCTTAGTTAGCTATGATATAAAGATAAGATTAGTGTCTATCTCCTTAGAGTAGCAGACCTTAGTTAGTATAACTTTTCTAACAGTAGTTTTGCCTAGATTTGCTAGGAAAGAGAATAATCTAATACTTATTAGCATTAGGCTGTTGCTATTAGCATAGGTAAAGGGGTTGCTCTTATAGGGTTTGTAGCCTTTAAGACTATCTATTCTACGCAGGAGGTGCTTTATAGCACTACTATCTAGGATTAGCGCGGTTAATAGGTCCACATTCCTAAGCTTAATTTTTATAGCATATTTCCCTTTTAGTGGCTAGGCGGTTTGTCTCGCTAAGAATGCCATTAGCTTGTCCTAGTAAAGCATCGCAAGCGCTTGTTTGTGATTAGTCTTATTAGCGTCTTTTACATTATTAGTGTTATCTCCCTTTCTCTTTTTGCTAGGTAGTAGTAGGTAAGCAGGTCTTTTCTTAGGATACTTATGCTAATAGTTATTGCCTTTATAGCTAGTTTGCTAGTAATATAGGCATAGTTTAGGTAGTTTTCTAGATTTTGCTTAAGCACTTATTATAAGCTTAGCTTCCTTACCCTAAACTACTACCTCTACTACTATAGCATCCTAGACTATAGTCTTAAAGCATGCTATAGGCATAATTCTTCCTTTGCTTATAGTAATTATAACTAACTTATTAGCAGCCTAATTAGCCTGCTAGTTAGTGTAGTTAGTGCCTAGGGCTAGGAGGAATCTGCTTATAAGCATAGCTTTAGTAATATAAATCTTATTTAGCATAATATTATTATAGTAGTTAATAAGGTTCCTAAGTTTTTTTAAGAGATCCCTAACCCTACTATACTTAGCTAAAGTTAGGTTATTAAGTTCTGTTTTAATACTCTAAATATAAACTATTTTACTTAGTTAGAATGCTTTTTAAACAAGCATTATACACTGCTAGATAGTCTTAGCGTTCTTAAAAATATATCTTGCCTTCTGTGTATTAATGCTCCTAATAATACAAGCAATAGCTTATTTGCTATGCTATTCCTATGTTCTTAGTCCCTTGTCTTAGTCTAGAAGGTTTAAGTTATTTAAAGTAGCAAGGGCTATCTTAACCTTAAATTCCTAGTTACCTAGGTCCTCTGCCTTAGTGTATTTTAGAAGGCTTATATATATAGTTATAAGGTAGCTAGACTTATTTTTAGGTATGTCTTCTTCTATATAGCTTAGCATAGTTTGCATTTAGGGAGTCTCTACTACTTGTGTTAGCTCTGCTAGTCCTATAGCTAGGTAGCTAAGAGGGGTTAGAATAGGAATAAACATCTTGTAAGTTATCTTATAGGGCTTTAGTAATAAATAATTTAATTCTATAGATTTTTATAAGTTATAGTTATATTAGGCTAGGTAGGCCTTGTTTTAATATAGTTACCTATAAAATTAGAGATTATAGTAGTTTAGGTTCTTTAGGGGGTTAAGATTAGCTTATAGGGGTTTCCCTTAAGCTAGTCTTAGTATCTAGTTCCTAAACTTATAGTCCCTAAATATTTATATTACTAGGGAGTAATAGAGTTTTTTTAGTATTTAATTACCCTAAGGTAATGCTTAAGGAGGATTAGGATAGAGAAGGGAGAAAGGTAGTGTCTTTAGGATTATTTTTAAGAAGTGTTTTTAGGTGGGTTTGCCTAAGAGTTTTAGAAAGATAAGGGTAATAAAAAGTGTTTAACTATTAGTAAATTAAAGCTCTAACTATTAGTTTTTGTAAGCGTCTAGTAGCTATCTTTATACCTTAATATAGTAGCTAATGTTTATATTAACTATTTTAATAAAGAAGAAATTTTCTTCTAGTAAAATGTCTAGGCTTCTAGTCTAATTTCTACTTAGGCCTAGAAATTCTAGTTTTGTGGAGCATAAAGGGCTTGCCTTATAATCTCCCTTCCTTGCTTAATAACTTATACTTTAGATGCTTAAGCTTCTTAAGGCTATTTACATAGAATATAAGCACTAGCTATTTAAGTATATAGGGAAAATATAAGCAAGACTCTTATAGGAATATTACTAGCACTACTAGATAGAAAGTAAAAAGAGGTAAGGAAATTTCTTTAGTAAAAAGTATAAGAAAAATAAAAGGAGCGTGAAGTGCTATATAAGGGCCTCCTTTGTTTTTAGTAAGGGAGTAGATATCCTTATATATATTTTTATACGTATTCTTTTTAGTAAGTATAGGTTTCCCTATACTTACCTAGCAGAAGCATTAACTTATAAGAGTTAGTAAAATTAGTGTAAAGTAGCAATCTTATAGTATAGGGTAGGTAAGGTAACTTAGCTATTAGGGTTTGCAAACCTAGGCTTATAACCTGTTATTATATAGTTAATAGCGACTTGATTTTTGCTTGTCTAGCTACTATAAGAGAGGGTGGCATAAGGCCTATATATACATAACAAGATGTACCCGACACCCTTATGGACTACCGTATCCACTGGGTCGTTTGCCCCATGCTGACACTCCTGTCCCGGGTGGGGGGTTGTTGCTGATGTTGTTGGTGATGTTGCTGGTGATGTTGCTGGTGATTTTGATGTGGTTGCTGGTGATGTTGCTGGTGATGTTGATGTTGTTGGGGTGGTGGTAAGGATGATGCTGCTGCTGCTGCTGCTGAATCCAACGCCCCCTTCTCATCATCATCATCCTCCTCCTCCTCCTCCTCCTCCTCCTTCCCCCCCTCCCCACTCCTCTCCTTAACAGTGCCATCGCTCTCGCCATCGCCATCGCCCTCATCTACAGACGCAGCACCGCTGAACGGATCCAACACGAGACGGCCACCCGGCGAAGCGGAAACATCGTCGGCGGCGGCCCCGGGCAGCGATACCGGCACCGGCGACGGCACCCGCACCCGCACCCTTCTTTTCGCAGCCCTGCTCCTCCTCTCGTCACTGGCAGCAGCAGCAGCAGCAGCAGCAGCAGCAGCAGCAGCAGCAGCAGCAGCAGCAGCAGCAGCAGCAGCAGCAGCAGCGAGCGCGCCGTCCTCGTCCTCGTCCTCGTCGTTGTCGTCGCAGCGCATGCTCAGCTCGGCGGTGCGCGAGCCGGTGCGCGAGCCGTCGGCGATGGCCTCGGCGGTCTGCGGCATCTTTTTGCGGAACGGATTCGAGGACATGGCTGTTTTTTTTTTTTTTTTTTTTTCGTGTGATGCTGATGATCTCGATGAGCAGTTTTTTCTTTTTCTTTTTCTTTTTCTTTTTTTTTTTTTTTTTCAGCT
>SRQA01001192.1:0-11990 GCA_018360365.1 Claviceps citrina
GGCGGGCGGGCGGGCGGGCGGGCGGGCGGGCGGCCAGCCAACCCTTTGGCGTGCAAAATTCCACACTCGCAGCGTCGTGATGAGCCGGTCGGGATGGGTGAGCGTGGTGAAGGGCGTCGTCCATGCGTCTGCGTTGATGCCACGGCTATGGCAGCTATGGCGCATGAGCCGGACGCGATGTCGTGTCGTGGCAACGGCAATGGCGCGACGGGCAGCTCGGCAGTCAGATGCAGTCGGTCGACGTCGGTCGACGTCGAATTGAAGGTGGAATTGAAGGTCAAAGGCGCGCGGTGTGGTTGATCGTCGAAGGGTTGAAGATGGTCGGGGCCCCGGACCCGCCAGCCGCCAGCCCTTGGAATGCGCATGACTACGCCGTGGTGCCAAGGCGATCTGGCATGGGCAGCGCCAAGTGCACGCTGCCAGCAAAACTGCCGCCCACGCGCTAGTCCATTCTCGGCAAGGGCCTGCGCACCGAGCGGAGCCTCGTTCTCCTCGCCTCTTGGTCTCTTGCTTACATAAGCGTGCCCGCCCCACCACTGTTTCTCTCTGCCCTGCTGGCTGTTGCACAAGATCAGATCACCAGTTGGCAGTGGCAGTGAGCCAGCGACCACCCACGGCGGGCCATGAGGCAACTGGGCATGATGCGTGTGTCGCTTGGCTGCATGCTGTCTGTATGCTGTATGCTGCATGCTGTATGCTGCATGCTGTATGCAGCAAAGCCAGCAAAAGCACATGCGCGCTGCATGCAGATGCACAATGCCCGCTTGGCGCCGTTGAGCCTGACTCGCACCAGGCAGGCACCGCCGCCGCAGCGGGCAGGCACACCAAACACCACACGGCTGGCACGCGGAGACGCGACAGCGGACAGACACCTTAACACCCTGCTCGCCGCTCGGTTGGTCGGTGCTCCATCCATCCAGATTCCACTGCCACGTTCAGAATCTGGCTGGAAACCACCAAGCTTTTCCAAGGGCGGTGGGTGGCCGGTGGGTGGCCGGTGGGTGGCCGGTGGGTGGCCAGTTGGCAGTGGGTGGAGCGGCCCGTCACAAAAAACCCCAATGCATTGATTCGGCCACGCCTCTCGTCGTCTCATCATCTCCTCGTCTCCTCGTCTTCCCCCCTCTTCCAACAGCCAGCCCAGCCCAGCCCGCCCAGCCAGTCAGCATGCCAAACCACCACGATGCTGCCCCCGCGGGAGCCGCCGACGCTGTGCTCGTAAAGTCAGAAGCCATGCCCGCCGACGCCCAACCTGTTGAGGAGCTCGACTTCAACAAGCTCAAAGGCCCAATCACCGCGCAGGATCTGTATCTCGGCATGCGACACATGGGCTTCCAGGCGAGCTCTACGGCAGAAGCAATCCGCATCATCAACGACATGGTGAGTGTTTTGCTCTTGGAAAGGATCAGTGAGACAGCAAACGTGGAAATCCTGGAAATCCCTACAGGACCAAAAAAAAAAAAAACTCCCAATACCCGACCCAACCACCCCTCACTCCCCTCCCACCCAAAATCCGTACCATCCGTCCCTCTGACATGTGTGACGTGTGACGCCAGCGAGAATGGAGAGACGCCGAGACCAATGACAAAACGACCATCTTCCTGGGCTACACATCGAACCTCATCTCGTCCGGTCTCCGCGGCACCCTCCGCTGGCTCACTGAGCACAAGCACATCTCCGCCATCGTCACCACAGCTGGCGGCATAGAAGAAGACTTGATCAAGTGTCTCGGCACAACATACATGTCCTCCTTCAGCGCCGACGGGTCCGAGCTGCGCAAGAAGGGCCTCAACCGGATCGGGAACCTCGTCGTCCCAAACGCCAATTACTGTGCGTTTGAGGACTGGGTCGTGCCAATCCTGGACAAAATGCTCGAGGAGCAAGAGGCGAGTAGAGGCACCGACGAGGAGATCAATTGGACGCCTTCCAAGGTGATCCATCGACTGGGAAAGGAGATCAACGATGAGAGGTCCGTGTACTACTGGGCCTGGAAGAACGATATCCCCGTGTTTTGCCCGGCCTTGACAGATGGAAGTCTGGGTGACATGTTGTATTTTCATACCTTCAAATCGTCGCCACAGCAGCTCAAGGTTGACATTGTCCAAGATATTCGCAAGATTAATACCATCTCGGTCAGGGCAAAGCGGGCTGGCATGATTATCTTGGGAGGGGGCATCGTCAAGCATCACATCGCGAACGCGTGTTTGATGAGAAATGGTGCCGAGTCTGCCGTCTACATCAATACTGCACAAGAGTTTGACGGCAGTGACGCCGGGGCCCGGCCCGATGAAGCTGTCTCCTGGGGCAAGATTAAGATGGGCGCGGATAATGTCAAGGTAAGTCGCAACGGTGTCACCGAATACAGCCTTCCGGTAGCTTCCACTAAATGAGCACACGCTGATGATGAATTCAGGTCTACATGGAAGCAACCGCGTGTTTCCCGTTTATCGTTGCCAATACTTTTGCCAAAGACATATAAACCAAACCTGCCTTGAAAAGAGGAAAACCCCCCCTGACACGACAGCCATAAAGTCTTGTCATTCTGTGGTCCTGCAGTCAACATCTAGCAAGGACAGCGGTATGCGCCAAACAGCCAACCAAGAAACCAAGAATCGCGTCACTCTAACGAGATGTCGTCGGAACAAACTCGCGTCTTCCGATCTTGATTCAGGTCCATTCCGGCTCTTCCTTCTCGAACAGCCTGTATTTCCTGTATTTGCGCTTGTTTGCGAGCCGTCTTTCCTCCTTTTTCCGCCTGTGGGCGTCTTCTCTTGCCTGGCGCTCCCTAAGGCTCTCCAAATCGAAGCCGTCCTTACGCATCCTCTTGATCACCCTTGCACCCACTTCGAGCTCTGGCCAGCTTGGCACTTTCAACGTGCTATTGGCCAAAAACAGTTGCGCCATTTGCAAGGGGCATACCTTTCCAGAACCGTCACGGAGCAAATTTGCTTCCTGGCGCAACCTCTTTCTTTCGAGTAGACGATTCAAGCTTGTGAGCGTACGGACCTAAAATGTCATCGGAATCCAAAGAAGCCTCATCACCGTCCTTCTCTCCCCCGCCCTTTTTTGCGGGCTTGTCCTGGCCCCTCGCTTTCGTCTGGTCCAAGGACGGGGCACCCAAAGGTGAGCTGGCGTTAACAAACGATGGTCTCGCCATGGTGATGGACCCGCTGGGTGAAGAGGCAGTGTTGAGCTTGTTGGTCCGAAACGGAGCGGGCGACGACGACCAAGCCGGCCTGATGGAAGATGGGGGCGTGCTCAGGCCGGGAATCGACTCGGAAGAGGTGATGCTGTCTCTATTAGAGGACGCATCATTGTTCGATGAACTGTCGTCGTTCGCTCGGTTGCCGGAGCCTGGCCGAGCCGACTGTGTGCGTGGATGGAGAGCAGGGAGAGAGCCGAAGCTCTCTGGTTCGTCGGCCTCTATCTGGGACAACAACTTGCGGAAACCTATGCGCCCTCTAAGCATGATGAAATAAATCTGACAACAAAATGTGAGTCATACTGGTCCGTGTCTCATAGATGCGCTCGATCTTATCGTCACCCATTGTGGATACTTGGGCACTACTGGATCAACCGCCCAATCCTTGTGTCACCCAAGGTTCTCTTTGTATTCAGGCGATAGGGAAAGTCAGGGGGGGGGGGGCCGCCGTGGCTTTTGATGGCGTTGTTTCCACGCCGGCGTCAGTGATGGCCGATCAGTGATGGCCGATGTCCGATAGAAAAGAAGTCGGTAGAATGGCGTGCAGCACTCACTCTGTCTATTGGTTGACAAGCATGATTCACTCGCTGGGCATAAAAACATGTGTAAGCGTGTTGAGACAAAAGGGGCAAAGCAGAAGAGTATGGATGTTTTCTGGTTTGAATCGTCGTGTATAGTACTACTACTACTAACTAGGCAGATGTGTGGAGGTCTCGAAAGATGGTTTGAGTACCAGCATCGACCCGAAACCTTGTGCACTGTACCTACTACTAGGTACCTACAGAAGCTGGCCAGCGCGGATGCCCACTCCTCGGCGCCAGTGCCTTCCCGCCCCGACGCCGACTTTTTTCGAGACCCTCCAAATCCTATGTCGACTTCATAATCGGTGCCGTCGTGGAAGCGGTTCTGGGCCACGGACGGGCTTGACGGCCATGATTGTGGTAGAGCGCCTCCGAGATGGACAGGGCCGTGTTGGATATGCCTGGGTTGCGGATCTGGTTGGGGTGTAGGACTCCAGGACCTTTTAGACGGGCAGAGCATCCTGGAGGGTATCCAATACGATGAAAAAAGGACAGAGAGAGAGGAGAGAGGGACAAGATGTGTCTTGCATCATACAAGGACCACACTTGCCCCGCTACCCCTCATTCGCTGTTTCATGGACCAGAGGCAGCTTCGCGCCACCATGTTTCTTCCGACATGACGACAACCACATCTCATCGGCGAGGCTCGCAGGCAGAGGGAAAAAACACAATGGCTTCTTCCACCCCCTACGTGATCAGATGGGGCATCATGGCCACGGGCGGCATCGCAGAAAGTTAGCACGTCCCCTTGCCCCCCTCCTCCTCAGTTTCGCATCGCCCGTACCGCCCCTTGGCCCCAACGTCAAAAAACTCACACATATACAATGCAGCATTCTGCAACGACCTCCTCACGGACCCCACGGTCCGCGACGTCCACGACGTGGGCCACCAAATCGTCGCCGTCGCCTCCTCCACGTCGGCCGACCGCGCCGCCGCCTTCGCCCGCGAGATTGATGGCCTCGCGTCGGCGAAGACGTATGGCTCGTACGCGGAGCTCGTCGCCGACCCGGACGTGGACATTGTCTACGTCGCGACGCCGCACAGCCACCACTTCCAGAACGCCATGCTGGCGCTGACGGCCGGCAAGAATGTCCTGTGCGAGAAGGCGCTGACGGTGACGGCGGCGCAGGCCCGGAAGCTGGTGGACGTGGCGCGGGCCAGGAATCTGTTCCTCATGGAGGCCGTGTGGACGAGGTTCTTCCCGCTGAGCGTCAAGGTGCGCGAGCTGATTGCGTCGGGCGAGATTGGGACGGTGTACAGGGTGATGGGTGGGTGGTTCATCTTCGTCTTCTCCCATTGATCAACGGGAGGTGGCTGGTGCTGACGCTGACTGGACGTATCCTGCACGGAGGAGTAGCTGATTTGTCCATCAACGAAAACACCGATCAGGATGACGGCAAACTCTCGTTTCCCGACTCTCACCGCATGGTCAACAAGGAGCTCGCTGGCGGCGCGCTCCTCGACCTGGGCATCTACGCCCTCACATGGGTCTTCCAGACGCTCTACCATCTGCAGCCCTCGTCGTCGTCGTCGTCCTCCTCCTCCTCCTCCTCCTCCCCCTCCCCCAAGGAGGCACCTGCCGTGCTGGCCGCCATGAGCAAGTACCACACGGGCGCCGACGAAAACACCAGCATCATCTGCCACTTCCCGCGCAGGCGCGCCATGGGCATAGCCACCGCGTCCCTCCGCGTCGGCACCTCCCCGCACCACGGGCAGACGACGACGACGACGACGACGACGACGCCCGCGCCGGCCATCCGCATCCAGGGCTCGCGGGGCGAGATCCAGGTCGCGCATCCGGCATACCGGCCCACCTCGTACAGCGTCATCCGGAGACAAGGTCAAGGCGGCGACGGCCACGGCGACGGCGACGGCCAGGTCGAGGTCGAGGTCGTCGAGTGTCCCGTCCCCGCCGACCCCAAGAGGCGCTCACGCGGTCACGGCATGTTCTGGGAGGCGGACGAGTGCGCGAGGTGCCTCCGCGACGGGCGAACGCAGAGCGACGTGATGCCGTGGGAGGAGAGCGTCGCGGTCATGGAGGTGATGGAGGAGGCGCTGCGGCAGGGCGGCGTCGAGTATCCCGCGTTGATTACCTCGGAGGAGTTTGATGCGGAGAGCCCGCTTAATACCGGGAGGAAGACTTGAGATTTGATGGACGATGTGAATCCGGGGCGGGGCGGTGCCCAGCGCGGCTCGTGGACTGGTGAGTCGTGACTCGTGAGTCGTGACTCGTGGGCTCGTGGGCTCGTGGGCTCGTGTGACGATGTCTCCCCCCCCTCCTCAGCCAATCAATTTTTCGTTCTTGACTGTTCATATTGTACATGCGACTCAATGGGAGAGGCATTCAAAACGAGCCATGTGTATTCGTACGCCCACCCATTGTAAAAAAAAAAAATACAAATCCCTTCCTGAGCGTCGACGGAGCGTCCAAAAAAAAATTCTGTTCATGACAATGGAAAGGGGTTTGTTTCGTGGGTTTAGGTGTTCTAGGTGTAGAAGAAGAAGTAGTAGTAGTAGGAGAAGAAGAAGAAGAAGAAGAAGAAGAAAGGCGTAGATAACAGGGCTGCAAGATGATATAGAGGTACACAGGAAAAAATTTGCCAAAAAAAAAAAAAAAAAAAAAAAAAAAAAAAAAAAAAAAAAAAAAAAAACCCGGGAAAGCATTCAGGCGCTATTCATCCCCCTCGCCTTCCCCACGGCGTCTGCGACGTCGCATGGCCTGGTGTGGCTGTTGTGGCTGTCGGGTGCCCGGGTCGGTGGCGGCTCGCCCTTGCGCTTCCTTGCGCTAGTCTAGTCATACCAAGTAGTAGTAAGTACTAAGTACTGTGCCCCAAGGCCGAACCCATCCATGGGTGATGGATGATGGAACACCATCCCCAGACAGACTCCAGACACCCGGACGCCAGACACCCGGACGCCAGACCAGACGCCAGACAACCAGATTGCCAATTTTGTGGTGTCGTCGTGTGTCTGGCCGTGCTGCGTCCGTGTCTGTGTCGTGTCTGTGTCTGTGTCTGCTGCCCACGCCCGCCCGCCCACGCCCATTCCGACTCTGCGCATCCCGCCTCGCCGTCCAGCTGTCCGCCAGTCCGCCAGTCCGTCAGTCCGTAGACTCCGTCGCCCAAGTGACCCCCCCCCCCCCCAGTGTTCCATAAGTCAGAAGTACCCTTGCCACAGTTCCTGACCTCCCTTCTCACCATGTAGCTTGTACTAACCATGTCACGTCGTCGTGTCCTCCCTCCTTCTCCTTCCGTTTGGGGGTCTATTTTTTTCCCCTTCTTCTTCTTTCGCCCATCCCGCTGGTTTCATCTGCTTTCTTTTTTTCACACTTTCCTTCTTCTATTGCGCCTATTATCCCCCCCTTCCCCCCCCCTGCAAGGAACCACTCTTGTTCTTTCCTTATCCGGCTTCTTTCTATATACTCTGGTCTTTACTCTCCTCCTCGTCTGTCACTCTAATAACATACTCTCCTTTTCATATTGCCTCTGGCCTCTCGTTCGACATCAGTCGATCTACTACCGCAACCACATTCCCTGCCTGCCTGCCTACCAACTATAGACGACGTCTTCTGCCTCGCCAGACAAGCCAGACTGGAAAAACGACCAACAAAAGGACGGAAATCGAGTGTTGGGGACCTAGATCAACGAAGAGGACATATGCCACGGTCACACTTGAGCATCAGAAAAGGATCAAGAACAACAATCGCGAGACAGACCGGGCCTCTCGTAACCTTGGCTGGCATTTGGGAACAGCGCCGCGTATTACTTCATACATAACCTGGATGTAAGCACCACAAAAACAGACGCTCGATTCTCCTGTTCAAAAAAGAAAAAGACCACATGGTGAAGCGGCGTCGTCAGGGGCAAAAGCAAGCCAAGGGCAGCACCCCGAAAATGGGGACAGGGACAGGGAGCATGTTGGCTTTGTCTTTTGTGTGTGTGCGTGTGTGCATGGTGTGTGCGGATGCGTATGTCTGTTCAGCTACACCATGCCTGCACCTCGCCCTCGAATAGGCGACTCAAGTCTGCAACTGTCCGTGCTTTGTGACGTTGCGCTCTGTTGCACACTCGCCTTGTTTGCGCATTCAAACAATTGCTGTTCCTGCTTTATTCTGTCTGGCTTTCACTTTTTTCTTTGCGACCTGAATGCTGACGAGTTGGACAACCATTGTGTAGTGACCCATCGTTTGATTCATCGAATCAAACGACTGTGTAATAAATACAGGAGCTGTCTCCCAGAAGAACCGGCCTCGTCACTCTCCGAAAACCATCACAAAACACAGCTGCCCGTCTTCAGGAAGAAGAAGAAAGCACACACCCACACCCACCAGAAATTAAAAAAAGGCATCTACTTCCCAAATAAAAAAAAAAAAATGGTCCCCGAACAAGGCACCGGAGGCCCTGTCGAGGGCTCACGCAGAAGCCTGTCCACCTCAACACCCTGTGCCAAAAACGACAGCGAGACCATGCAGGACACCGATGTTCAGATGCAAACGACATCTCAGGACAAGCCGCAAACCTCGACCACGTTACATTCATCCTCGCAAGAATCACCGAGGCGGTGTGAAGCGGCGTTACGGTCCTCATCCCCTGGATCCACATCGCTGTCGAGGAACCCTTCCAACAGCTCAACTTCAAGTTCCTCAACCTCACCAACACCAAGCCCTGAGCCAGTTGCCACTCGACACTCGCGGTGGAACAGTTCCCACCGCCCAGCATGGCCCGTCGAACCCCCCGTCACAAGGTCAACATTGAGTGAGCTGGATGTGTCCAAGATCATTCACAACCCGAAACTGCGACACGACATCAACTTCGACCCCGAATTGCATTTCAGACCCAACCTGGATGGAGAAAAGGGCCGCAAGAAGCAAGAGAGGGCAAATCAGTTCTGGTCGACGATGAAGGAGGAGCTCACCATGTTCCTCACGGACCCCCCCAGCTTCTACGCCAAGCACGGCCACGGTAACGACTGGACACTGCCGTCCCTCCTCAAAGCCGTCAAGGACATCATTCACACACTGGTGCCCCAACGCGACCGGCAGTTCCTGGACGAGGGCCTCAACGTCGAGCTGCTGATGCAGCAATTTCACAAGGGCATTGCCGACCTCGAGAAGCTTGCCCTCTGGCTCTCGCGTGTTCTCAAGTCGCACTGCGCTCCGATGCGGGATGAGTGGGTCGACACCATGTACACCCAACTCAGCAACGGCAACCGTGACTCTGATCTGGACCTGCTGGTGACGGGGATGCGCAGCTTGCTTAGCGTCTTGGAAGCCATGAAGCTGGATGTTGCCAACCACCAGATCCGGTGTCTGCGGCCCGTACTGATTGAAGACACGACGCACTTTGAGCAAAAGTTTTTCCTGAAGAAGATCACGTCCCGCAAGTTGGACATTAGCGGCGCGCGGGAATGGTACAGGAGTACGGAGAGGCAATTTTCGGCGCCCCTCGGTGGACCCGGCGCCGGCGCCGGCGCCGGCCACGTCAGCTCGGCCCGTCATGTTGGCGACATGGGCATCTTCCTCGAGGCCCTGTCTCGTCTGGTCCTGCCTTCGTCTGCCGACAAGCGCGTACCGAGCACATTTCTGTTTGACGAGGAGCGCATCATGAAGCTCCGATCCGACGTGGCTGACGCCATCAACTTGGATATCTGCATGCGCATGTACGAAGACCTCGAGCGGGTCGGCCGCTACAGCGCCAAGATGCTGGGCTGCACCAGCCAGCCCCTGGAGGACGAAACACTAACCTTGTCCACGAGAACCAGTCTAGAGTTCAACTTCAACACGCCATTGTCAAGCTCAAGACCGTCAAGCCTTGTTCTCAGCGCTTCTGGCTCCTCGAGAGCGTCGTCTCCCCGATGCTCACTCATCATGCCCTCTTACGTGGCGCCCGAAAACAGCGAGTCGAGGATCAAGGCCGACAAGGTGTACAAGTCGCTCGTCGCATTGCTCCAGTCAGCCACACCCTCGTCGAGACATTCGAGCCGCTGGCACGTCATGGCGCCATCCATGGCGCTCCAAATCTTCCGCTTCACAGACGCGCCGTCCGAGCTACTGCCGACTTTTGAGGAGAAGCTCGTGGACAATGTGTGTCGAGTTGATTCACAGATTTACAAGGAGGTCGAGCAGGCTTTTCACAGCAAACTCATGGCCGGACTCTCGAAGCGCGTTCGCGACTACAAGCCTCTCTCCGGCGTCGGGCTCTTCACAGTCGCCACCGGCGGTCGCGTGTCTGGCGGCGGCAGCGGCAGCGGCAGCACCCATCATGCGCGCGACCTCGGCTCAGGCCTGCTACGTGATGGACAAGACGACGGAGGCCTCGAGGACATGGCGACTCGGTTGGCCCATCTCGGCGTGCTGCACTGGCGTGTATGGGCTGAGCTGGCTTACCTCGGAGACGATGAAGAAATGGCCGTGGATTCGACTTTTTGAGGATGTGGACATGATCACAAACCACTCCTGTCCGGTAGCGCGTGCTCTTTTCATTAGCGACTCATCTTTTCTTTTCCATGACTCGATATGGACGCCCTTTTACCGACAGGCTCTGCTCTACCTACCCACTTAATACGGACGTGTCGAAAGAGTTACTCCGCAGCAACACCAACCATGACCATTATCCATCTGCCTGGCTGGACTTGCGACTGGCCCCCTTTTCCTTTTCTCTTTTCCATCCTTTTCTTTTTCTCTACATCATCTGCGTCTTTTCTTCGTCGTCTTGGCATCAACATTTTCGCATTCATCACTGTTTAATGCATCCCGGATCCGGGCACCACTTGCTTCAGGAGTTTGATTGTAGACGGAGCAATTGGATAAGCGGGATTGGCTTTTTTCTGGCGTCTGCATACGGGCTGCTGCCGCCACTTGTTTTGCGATTACTATTTTGGCTTCTGCCCGCGTTTTGCTATAGTTTGTCATTCCCTTTGCTGTCCTTGGTTGATCCGTCGTCACTTGACCAGACGTGGCGTTCATGGCAGGGATAGAGGTTCGGCGCAGATACGGGCCAGACAGAGACATTACCCCAGCCTCACGGCTGCTAGCTAGCTAATTAATACCAGGGAGGCGGAAGGCGGAAGGCGGAAGGCGGAAGGCGGAAGGCGGAAGGCGGAAGGCGGAAGGCGGAAGGCGGAAGGCGGAAGGCGGAAGGCGGAAGGCGGAAGGCGGAGCAGTATATTTTTTGGGCATTCTACGATGTGAGGCCGAGGCGACGTCGCCAAGTACATTAGAAGGGTCCGGCGTGCTGGGATTCGTCAGAAGAAGTATATAGGGCGCTAGTCCATCAATAGCACGGGGTTCCTTTTGCACATGAGTCGTCGACCATGAGTTGTATGAGATGATTGTGATGGCGTGAGGAAAGGAGACGATGAGTGGATAGGTAAGATTCTAGGCTCTCGAATGGCACGCAATACGGCAGGTAGGTAGGTGGTGATTTGTGCTCTCGAATCAGCTAGAATCAGCTGCATACCTACCTAGGGGAATTCTACCTAGTGTAGTTGTAATTTCTGTCTGTGCCACTGGGGGCTTGGTTTGAGTCATCGATCAGCATGTGTGGATGTAGGTATGTGTGCATGTATGCATGTACATGTACATGTGGGTACTGCGTAGGTACTACCTCCCTACTAGTACCTATATTACTAACTACCTATAGGTAGTATTTCGAAGAGAAAACACCGCTTGTATCCACCAGGGGAAGATTTCCCAAAACAAAAAAAAAAACAAAAAAACAAAAAACAAAAAACAAACAAGAAACAAAACAAAAACAACAAAAAGCAAGGCAAACAAGAAACAAAACAAACAAGAGACGAAAAAACAACACAAAGCAAGACAAACAAAAAAAGAGATGATAAACGGAGATGGATACGACGTGGGGTTTCTCTATTTTCTTCAAAGAAGATTGGCGGCATGAGGATGATAAAACATATAGGTATCTAGGTATCTAGGTAGTTTAATTGCCGGTTTGTTCACGGCCCGCCCGCCCGCCGACCCTAAGCTGCCGCGGCCGGCCTCCACTATCTAATAAAAGACTAGTCTGTTCGTGAAGAAAGGGGAAAGACGAGAACAAAGGGAAATTGTGAGTCCTTCGTGTTGTATGCATGTGATGTGATGTTGATGTGATGTGGATCCTGAGCGGGCGTTGTGCGTTGCGAGAAGTACGGAAACATGAGGGGAGCAAAAAAAAAAAAAAAAAAAAAAAAAAAAAAAAAAAAAAAAAAAAAAC
>SRQA01001193.1:0-11987 GCA_018360365.1 Claviceps citrina
GGGGCACTAGCTGTTGTAAAAAAAAATATGTTGCCCGTCTGTTTCTATTCTTAGCCCGGCACAATCAAGATAGAGAGAGGATGTATGGATGTATGGATGTATTGCCCGTTATGCCCCATCCACGACGGCATCATCCATCCTGTTTTCAACAAAGGACCGAAAAAAAATCCACCACTCCCTCCCTCCTCCTTCCTCCTCTCTCCTCTTCCTCACCCTTTCCATTGTTTCCTTTTTCGGTTCCCAACTCGGCGAAGGTACCCTCGCATTTCATCCATGTAGCAGATCAACCGAGTGGCTTGCTTGCTTGCGTCTTGGCGACCCTTTGCCATGCAGCAGCGACCTCTTGGCTCTTTCGGGGGCCATTGTATATGCATAGTTTTCGGCTTTCGGCCACGCGGCGCATGAGTAGACGGGACGAACCCCCCTTTTTGTTCGGGAAAGGGGGGGGGGGGAATAGGCCAGCGAGTGTTTAAAGTGCGTGTAGGGTATTCTACCGATGCTGGTTTTTTTCAGATGCTGATTCGAAATGCCGGGCATCAACGAATCTGTTCTCTGTTTGGGTGTTTGGGAGTGCGTCTTCGGGATGGGGAACGCGTAAAAGGCGCTTCTGTTCATTTTCTTTTGCCACGAATTGTACCTTTTTTTCTACAACCACGGCGTGGTATCATGTGCGTGTCTCTCCGACGACGAAAGACTACCCTATAGGCTTTCTCGCCAAGGTCGAGAGGAAGGGAAGCAGCAAGGTCGAATTCTACATCATGATGCGCGTCTTTTCCTTTCTTCACCCCACCCCATCCCCCTCTCTTTTTATATGTTATCGAGGTCCGTCAAAGCCACCGCATGTCGTTTTCAACCTCAGTAGGGACTCTTTTTGTTTCATGGTTTTCCTTTTCCTTGTCCTTGATGCACTGAACCAAAGTATTGGGAAGTTGGGGTGAGACTTGGTTCTCGTCGACACCCGGCGCGTGCAACGGGTATCGCGGGACCGAGTGAATGAATCACATCACTCACTCCTGAACATATGCGTGGGATAAGTGCGTGCATGTACATATGTACTCTACGTACCACTTCTGCATCAGGTTCGCATACTACCTACCTACCTACCTACCTAGGTAGGTACTAGGTAGGTACCTACATGTGTGCAGTTACATGGCGGCGGCCGGCATGCTACCAAAGGCTCGGGAACGCAGCATGATACTGTCACTATTGTGCGTACCATGTACCCCCCCAGATGTTCCAGGCACGTACAACGTACGCATCTTTGCACGCCTTCATTATTCATTTCATTGTCCGCTCCGAACTCCAATGTGATTTCCAATGTGGCTGGTCGGAGGGTCATCCATATTGGCTCGTGGCTCGTAGCTCCGTCCTCGGTGCTCCACGCTGTCCTGCTCAGTGCAGTGCTTCCTCGACCAAGCAAGAGGGCTGCCGGTTTCACGTGTCCAAAGGAAGGCTGCTGCAGGTCCGTAGGGTTGCATGCATGCACACGCAGCACGCAGCACGCAGCACGCAGCACGCAGCACGCAGCATGCACGCATCGTCCATGCGCTGTTTCAGCGGCGCGCGCGGCGGCTCCATGGACCGAAGGGAAAAAGAGAGGCAGGCGCTTCTCACTCATCGCGTCGATCGCGGCGATCTTGGCAACAAACTTGACCACGCGGGTTCGGGGTTTTTTTCTTCTCCTTCCTCCTCATCAAGCCGGAGGCGTGGACACTGGGCAAGGAGCGTTGGTTGACAACTTGAGCGGCTTGAGCGGCTTGAGCGGGCTTGAGCGGCGAGCCCAGTCTGTCTCCCTTGCTTCATGGCAGCCTAGTGCCGTGGAACGTTGGCTCGTGAGTCGTGAGCCGGAGTCGTCCCATGGACCATGGTCCCATGATCCCAGGAACAGCCTGATCAGACTGCCTGTTCCTGCCTGTTCCTCGAAACAAATTCTCGCCAGCAAACAATTTCCCCATGCCGGCCGACCGGCTCCCATTGGCTGTTGTGGGGGCGGCAATTACGATGCGCGTTGGCCGCCCCGCCCGGGTGCGTGGCGTGGGTGGGCACTGGGCACTGGGTGTCCACTGTTGGCGTTGCGTCTTGGCGTTGCGTCTTGGCGTTGCGTCTTGGCGATGCGTCTGTTGGTGGCAACCAGTCTTGCTGTGCTGCTCACAACGACAGCACAATGCTACCTGGGTAGGTACCTACTATAGGTCGTAGGTACTACCAGTAGGCAGATAGATGTATGGACAGCTTCCGGCCATGGAGTGCCTCAGGCTCTCGGCCCAAGGAGACGACTTTGGAAGGCATCAAACAAAGCAAACGGCGCCACGCAGAGTTTCGGGCTCGGCCATGGCGTGCGACGGTTGTCGAATTAGCTGAAACACGCGCGCCGCCGCCATGAGGGAAAGAAGTGCATCAAACGGGTCGCTCTTGCCCGTAGAAGCGTCGAGGCCCCACCCCCCACGCCTTCCCTTCAACTCCCTTGCATACTACCTAGGTACTTTGCACACTACTACACTAGCCTGTAGCCGGGTCCAGCGTTTTGCCGCCTCCACTCCGCCTCGCTTTCGAATTCGACTGTAAACACTGAACAGTGAGAGCAAACTGGCAACTGCAGCGGGTGGTTCCCAGTGCCCACTGCGTGTGCAGCCGTGTGCAGCCGTGTGTGCCCTGAGCTCTCTCTTTTATCCCTGTCGCTCTTGGGCTGCTCTGAAAATGAGGCCTGCTGTTGACAGCCCGTCAGCTCAAGATTATCCGGACCAACCCCCCCCCCTCTTCCTCCTCCAAGCCCCTTTTCGCTTGGGTCTCTCTTTTTTTTCTTTTTCCTTTGTCTCACAAGGCCTCATCCTCATCGGCTCCGCCAGAGTCCCTTCCACCCTTTGCTCTGACCTGACCGGCCTTTCCTTGCCATTCTGCCCTTCTCGTTGTGACTGAAGCTATTATTTTTCTTTGCGAGTTGACCTCGGGAAAGACGGCTTTATTCCGCAGACTTTCCATTTTCATCCCCTTTTCATCTTCTGCCATCGCCGCACGCATTCACATTCGAATGGCTCGCTGAGCGCTGCCTGCCACTGGTGTCTCTTACACGTACACGCGCCACGCCAGCCCAACATCAGAATATCAATTGCCGTCTAGCACAGTCTACCTCGACTTTGCCTACGACGACCATGGCTTCTTCTCTAGCTTCTCCTTCCTTCACTCGTCCCCGCACTGGTGATCGCGATGGCCGGCCCAGTACGCGCGACCAGACGGGCGGCGGCGATATGCTGATTCCCAGCCGCACTTCATCACTGCATTCTCGCATCACCCAGCCCATTCCCTCCACATTCAGCCCGAAACCTCAGCAGCGAACGCCCAAAACTCTGACGCACGCCTACATGGTCTGCGGCGTGGGTCGCGAGCCCTCACAATGGGTCAAGGCGCCTGCTCCGGCGCAGGGCAAAATTGGCCACATGAAGGGAGCCGTTGGCCAATTTTGGCTTCCCGAGATTCTGGGCAGCAGCCCACGCCTGGAGCAAGACAACGAGATTGCTCGTGCTCTGCATTCCGCAATGCGGGTAAGTAGTGACATGGAAACAGCTACTGCACAAAAGATGAAAATAAAATACACAATTTGGCCTTCTCCATGCTGACAAGGACAAAACACAGGCATGCTTCCCTCACGACGTTGAGATTTGCACCGGGAGGAGCCAGCCTCACTGCGTCCACCACGCCTTTGTCCTCCAGCAAGATTCTTCCCATACCTTGTATGGCATCTGCCTTCGAGTTTGGTCCCGAGCTGACGACAAGAGGGCCGAGACCATCCGTGACTTGCGCAAGAGGACCGAATCTGATTACTACGACAGCCCGGATGAGACGTACTGGATTCCTTACTGCCTGTCTTTCCTTTCCAGATATCCTCTTTACAACCTTCTTGGGGACTACTTGCGGGGCATGTGGATTCATTGGAACAAGGCAACCAATCTCTTTCATGCCGAGGAAGTGTCGCGCATCTTGAGCTTCCCAGCTCCCAGACTGAATGATCTCGTCCGCATTGATATGAAGGATTATGCGCTATGCTACCAATTCCCGTCTTCCCCAACCGGCTTCCAAAATTTCGCCATGTGGCCGCTCTTCAACTGCCTGTCCATCCCCAACATTGTTGGTGTGATTGAGGCCGCCATGTCCCCCACTCGGCGCATCATCTTTGTCAGTCACTACCCAGCCATGCTCACCGTTGCAGCCGAAACGGTCCGGTACTGCGTCCGAGTCTATGAATGGAGTGGTCTCTACGTTCCCGTCGTCCACGCACGTCACGCACACGAGCTTGTACAAGAGCCCGGCCCTTACATACTTGGTGTCACTGCCGAGTGTCGGTCCCTCTTCACTGCGCCTACCGATGCGCTGGTGGTCGATCTCGACCGCAACTTTGTTCTCACCTCCAGCCCGCCCACCGCTCTCACTGCCAGCCAGCGCAACAAGTTTGTAACTCGCTTGACCCAGTCTATGAACGGCGACGTCAGCCCCGCTGGTGTCCCGCCACATCTTCGATCCGCTTATGGCGGCGGCAAACTGGTGCCGGCTGGCCAGATCATTGTCATGCGCGGCGAGGTTGAGTCCATTCAGGACCCAGCGTGGTGGAACCAGGATGCCGTCATGGCGGTCATGGACCATGTTTGCGAAAAGTTGGGCCGCAACTCTGGCATCAAGGCCGTATTCGGCGGTGCTGTCAAGAAGCCCCTCATGACCAAGGTCTCCATGCGACACTTGAACGAGATTGTACGCGAGAGAAACCAGTACTCCCGTGATGCCCTCGAGGCCTGGCAGGACTTCATCAATCTCAAAGGTCGCATGGACACGGAGCTCAACAAGGTCAACAAGCGCAATAATTACCTGGTGGAAGAGCTGGAAAGCTGGAAGCAGCAGTTTCTCAAGTTCCAGGCTTTTGCCGAGCAGCTCACCAAGGAGACGTCCGATCTCAAGGTCAAGATCGAAACCCACAAGCGAGAGAATCGCCGGCTCAACGGTCTGATTGATCAGCAAAAGGACGACCATGCCCGCATGGCCGTTCGTCTCAGTGGCACGGAGAAGCAGCGAGACGATGCTCTCGAGGCCCTGGTCCTTCAGCAGGAGATTGCGGAAGAGCTGGAGCGCGAAAGGAAGAGAAACAAGAAGGAGCTCGCCCAGCTCAGTCACACCAACGTCACCCTCGGTCGGCAGCGTGACGAAGCCCGTCGTGTGGTGATGCATCTGCAGAGCCTCATTGGCGGCCAGAGCCATCACATGGAGCACCTCATTCGATCTCTCAGCAAGCCTGACGAGTTGCTTGCCGAAGTCGAGGGTGGCTATGCAAGCGATGGGCAAGACAGCTCGGATGCTGCCTCGGGAGATGACAGCAGCAGTCAGGCCAGGTCCCCCCCGCGCAGCACCAGCAGCACCAGCAGCACCAGCAAGCGCATTTCTTCAGCAGCCAGCTTTGCCGATGTGGCGGATCGCCATCTCAAGGACAAGACGGACGCCATTGCTCACATTGTGCGCAACATTGCGGACCAGTGCCAGGCTGCCGTCGAGAGCCTGCAGTTGGCGCACGACGCCGAGTACAGGTCAAGCCGACGTCACAGCAATCTCTCGGGGCCTCCGAGCGAGGATGGCAATGACGACCGCTCCGTGGCCACGTCGGACAATGGCGAGGAGAGACGTCTCCAACCTGGACGTGCCTCGAGCGTTCCGCCCACACCCGACTTGATTCCCAACCGCAGCAGCACTGCCATGTCGTTTTCGTCGGCCATCACGACCCCCGAGCGGAACAGTCTGCAGTATAACGTCAGGGGTGACATCCCCACCAAGATAATGGAGGATGACGGGGAAGATTTCCAAGAGAACTTCAGCGAGTCGGGCGCAGCGTCCAACGAGCACGGTCTCGTGGCCAAGCACAGCAACCCTCTTCTGCATCGCTCCTCTGGTGCCAGAATCAGCGCTTTTGGTAGCCCTCGATAGACATGTTTTCGTGGAGAGGAGAAAGTCGACATGTTGATTGATTCTATGGACGTTGCCACGGACGGTGCCATGGAACGTCTTTGAAAAAAAAAAAAAAAAAACACTAGACCAGTCATGGGAGACGACCAACTGGAGCTCACATGCCCAACGAGCGGCCAATTCTTTTTTTTTTTTTTCTTCTTCTCTTTCTGGTTGATACGAGATGAGGAGCGATGCAAAGGTCATTTTTCTTTGTCTTTGGTTCTCATGCAATCAAGTACCTGCTGCTTAGTCGATGACAGCTTCGGCGACATGCACTGATGTCGGCTTGTCATGGTCCTGGTGCGCGGCAAGCTGTCTTTTCTTCCGCGCCAACGCCGATGGATGCATTCCGACGCAACAACCGGTCGGGATCATTTTTCTACCTGTACCTATTCTATCTACAAATTCGCAACCTTTTGGATATGTAAAACTCGGTGGAAGCGTTTTTCAGTTTTGTACCTTGTGCTCCGAGCAGCCGCCGAGGTTTTGCATCTCTTCTCGCCTTACTCTTTCTTTTTTTTTTCTTTTTTTCCCCTCTATGTAGTTCTGATAGGAGGTACTGTAGCTTGCTGCAGGAGAGGCGAACAGGGAGGGTGGTTGAGGCCTTGACGCGGAGTCTAGACTGTGCAGCGAGCAGCTGATCAAGTCAGGACTGGCTCAACAAAGGAATATGAGGACTCAATCTTGTCGTGACAACTGCGTGGCTGCATGTCTGCTTTGAGTGAAAAAAAGGAGCGTGTTGTGGTGGTGAGTCTGGTGACCTTGTTTGTAGTTGCAGATGCAGGGGGGGGGGGCGTCCGTCTCCACTGTGCACGTTTGAGGTTCCCGGTACTCGTTCCTTGCTACTACTTGCCGCGCAAATTCCGGTATCGATAAGTGTCTATACTCGGGCAGACTAGCTGTTCTGTTGGCTGGCGGCAGAAAGAAAAAGAAAACCAAACATGTGCCTCACCAAAACTGCCCATTCTTCGTCATCCTTGCCCACCTGTGTTCTCAACTGTGTTGCACAATACAACCATGACCGACACGCCTCTCACCTCGCTCTGCTCGATATGCCACGTCTCGGTCCCGAAGTACAAATGTCCGCGCTGCGGCATCCAGACCTGCTCCCTGCCCTGCACCAAGAGACACAAGGCGTGGTCGGAATGCAGCGGCCGGCGCGACCCGACGACGTACGCGGCCCCCTCCAGGCTGCGCACCGCGGCCGGCGTCGACCACGACTACAACTTCCTGCACGGCATCGAGCTCTCGATGGAGCGGTCCGAGAAGCGGCTCGTGGAGGAGAGGGGCCTCGTCCGGGAGGAGGAGCTGCGGCCGCGGCGGCCGCCGCCGACGGTGCAGCAGGTCCGGTGGAAGACGGGGCGGGACGGCAGGAAGCGGAGGGTGCTGGTGACGCAGGCGCTGCGCGAGGTGGTCGGGGTCGGGGCCGCCGAGGGGGAGGAGCGCAGGTTTGAGAAGGGGCTGGCGCAGAGGCTGAGGCGGCTGAACGTGCGGGTCGTGTGTTTGCCGCGGGGGATGGCGAGGCAGAGGGAGAACCGGACGACGCTGAACAGGAGGACGGGCAGGATCAACTGGCAGGTGGAGTGGCTGAGGTTTGAGGAGGGACGACCGGGGAAGACGGCGAGGAGCTTGTCCAAGGTGATGGACGATGTCCCGCTGTACGAGGCGTACCATGCCGTGCTGGAGGAGGAGGAGGAAAAGGAGGAGGAGGAGGACAAGGCGCCGCGCGTCATGGGGACGGGGACGATGACGGGGACGATGACGGGGACGGGGACGGGGGGAGGCCGCCCGGCGAGGATTCGACTGGCGAGGGCGGGCGAAGGGCAGTCGTGGGTGGGCTCCAGGTGGAAGCATGGGCTCGACTGTGTGCAGGATCCGACAAACGCCACCTGGGTCGCCTTTGCGGCCGGACACATGCCCGAGTGGCCGGCGGAGAGGGAGGCCCGGCTGAGGAGCCGCTACAGGTTCTATCTTGCGGGGGGGCGGCTCGGCCACGGCCACGGCCACGGCCGGCAGACGAGGCCCGTCACGGCGCTCGACCCGGCGGACCGTCTGTGCGACGTCCTGGCCAACACGCGGGTCGTCGAGTTTCCGTCCATCTATGTGCTTGATGCGGATGAGGCGCTGCCGGAGGGGTACGCCCTCGCGGCCAAGGACACGGTCGAGCCGGCGCAGACGCAGACGCAGACGCAGACGCAGACGACGACGACGACGACGACGACGACGACCAAGGGCGGTCCGAAGCGTAAGGACGGACCTGCTGACCATGCCGGGGGGCCGGGGGCGAAGCGGAGGAAGCAGCGCCGGCGGGGGGGGACGGGTGCTGAGGAGGAGGAGGAGGAGGAGGTAGAGGAGGGAGACGTGGACGACAGTGGACACGAGGACTGGGCGGACGAGCAGGATGGTGGTGTTGTTGGGGGGGGTGCTGGGCTGGAGGTGGGGGAGATTCTGGAGGAGGAGAGTCTGGGGGGGGAGGAGGACGAGGACGAGGACGAGGACGATGATACGAGTAGCTCTGGGTCGTCGGATTGAGTGACTGATGTAGGGTTGCGGATGGATGGTGTATTTTTGGGTGGATGCTATGTGTATGCGGTGTGCATGTATGAAGATGAAGCCGGTAGGGGACTCTGTTGGGGTTTACATGTTGATGATGTGAATATTCAATATACCTCGGAAGATGTCTTCCGTGGGTACCTACTTCACACAAACCTAGTTTATATCCTGGATAGCGGTGTGGGGCTCCGAGGGTCTGGTACAGCTGGTACAGCTGCACATGCTGCAGTCCGAAGTCGTGCGTGTGCCAGCTTCCGTCCAATGACCAACGACGAGAGCCACCACAACCAACCTCACCTCATCGTCCGCCCATCGTCCGCCCTCATCGTCCCGCATCAACCTCAACCCCAAACCACGTCGCGATTCCGTCCCGGTAGAAGAAGCTGTCGTGTCGCAAAAAAAAAAAAAAAAAAAAAAACCCTTCCCCGCCGGTCCGCGATGGACGACGGCCCGGTGCCCAAGCTGTCGGACCTGCTCAAGCACGCCGACGACCTCGACAAGATCCCGGCGCTCAAGCGAGAATGCGGGCGGAAAAAGGGCCTCGTGGACGGGCAGCTCCGCAACGGGCTGCGCGAGCAGCTGGAGACGACGCAGGCGGGCATGACGGGCCTGAGCGACGGGCAGAAGACGGTGCAGCTGATCAAGGAGGAGATGATGAAGATTGACCGGCTCTGCTCCGAGTCGCAGACCATGATCAAGGACTTTGCCAGCATCAACCTGGTGTCGCAGGCGCACCGCAACTTCGTGGCGGTGGAGACGATGCGGCGCGACCTCGAGAGCTTCGACGAGCGGGTGACGGCGGTGGAGCGGATGCTGGCCGAGGACGACGCGGACCAGGAGACGATGCCGAACCTGCTGCCGTGCCACCACGAGCTGACGCAGCTGCGCAACATCCGCGACGACGCCATGGAGCAGATCCAGCGGGCGGGCGACCCGGGCCTGGAGTCGACGCTGGAGGACTACTTTGCCCGGCTGGACGACACGATCGACTGGTTCGACGAGCACGTCGGCCTGCTGGCCATGAACCTCATCAGCCTGGTCGTCGGCGACAACAACGGGCTGGTGGTGCGCTTCGCCGTCGTCATGGAGGCCGAGGAGCGGAGCGACGGCCGCGTGCTGGCCCTGCAGGAGGCGCTCAAGGACCACGAGGAGATGGCGGCCCGGTTCCAGAGCATCACCCACGGCGGCGCCAGGAAGGTGCGCGGCTACAAGGACAAGTTCCTGCAGGCCATCCGGCTCGGCGCCGAGCAGCAGTTCGACGCCAGCCGCGACGAGTTCCTCGACGACGCCGGCGCCAAGCTCGACCGCATCATGAAGTGGTTCTTCAACGACCTCAACGCCGTCCGCGTCGGCATGACGCCGCTGATGCCGCCGCGCTGGCGCATCGCCCACGCCTACGCCGAGACCTACCACCGCCTGATGCACGACTTCCTCGTCGGCATCGTCGACGACCCGGACGCCAGCTCGGCCCACCGGCTCGAGATCATCGCCTTCCCCGAAAAGTACTACCGCAAGATGGCCAAGATGGGCTTCCGCCAGGAGGACCTGGTGCCGCACGTGCTCGACAACCGCGAGCCGGAGCTGGTGCGCGACTTCCGCCAGCTCATCATCAAGTTCCTCGACGAGTGGATGGACCGCATCTTTGCGCAGGAGAAGCGCGAGTTTGCGGAGCGGAGCGGCGGCGGCGGCGGCGGCGGCGGCGAGGCGTCGTCGTCGCCGTCCAACCTGGACCAGGACGAGTACGGCTACTTCCGGACGCGCAACCTGGTGGCGCTCTGGCGCATGCTGCGCGAGCAGATCGACGCGGCCGCCCAGTCGGGCCGCGCCGACGTGGTCGAGGACGTCATCGACGCCATGTTCCTGCGCCTGCGCGCGCGGCAGCAGTCGTGGCAGCGCATGCTCGACGAAGAGGCCGTCCGGTACGAGAAGGGCGCGGCGTCGTCGTCGTCGGCCCTGTCCGCATCGGCATCGGCATCGGCATCGGCATCGGCATCCGCCTCCGCCTCCGCCTCCGCCACCGCCTCCACGTCCTCCCTCGAGCTCGACGGCTTCCAGGCCCTCCAGGACTGGCTCGTGGCCACGGCCAACGACCAGATCGCCTGCATCGACGACAACGAGGACGAGTCCCGGCTCGGGTACCTCTCCTCCCTGGGCGCCAAGCTCGCCGAGCACGCCTCGCCGGCCTACCTCGACCGCGCGGCCCACGAGCTGCACGCCCTCCGCGACGGCTACGTCGACTTCTCGACCTGGTGCATCGCCCGCTTCGCCCACCTCATCTTCGTGGTCGACTTCCGCGCCGTCCTGCCCGACTTCTTCACCCCGCGCTGGTACGCCGCCACGGCCATGAAGCAGATGGTCGTCACCTTTGACGAGTACGTCAACGACTACCGCCAGGTGCTGCACCACTCCCTCGTCGACATCTTCATCGAGATCTTTGCCGACGAGCTGCTCGTGCACTACCTCGGCTCGGTGCGCAACCGGGGCGCCAAGTTCCGCCGCGCGGATCCCTTCCGCGACAAGCTCTTCGACGACGTCTCCACCGCCTTTGACTACTTTTCCTCGGTCGCCGCGTCGGCGGCGGCGGCGGCGGCGGCGGCGGCGGCAGCAAACGGCGGCAACAACGGCAACCCGGACGTCGCCGCCTCCATCAAAAACACCTGGCGCGTCACCGAGCCGTTCCTCGAGCTGCTGTGCTGTGAGCGCGACGCCGTGCCGGACGCGTACGAGGCCTTCCGCCGCGGCTGGTGGGACCTGCAGATGGGGTGGGTCGAGGCCGTGCTGCGGTCCAGGGACGACTTTGAGAGGGGGATGCTGGCCGCCGTGAAGGCGAGGGCTGCGCAGATGGAGGTCGTGAGGGGGCCGGAGACGATCATGGGCAAGGTGAAGTGAGGTTGGGGTGGATGGGCTGGGCTGGGCTGGGCTGGGCTAGACGACTGGGTATGTGTCCTGCCTGACTTGCTCCTGGTGCTCGAGGAAGAACAACAGCCTTTTTTGCGCCGTCATTGTCATTGTCGCTGCTGTCGTTTTCTGTCGTGACCTCAAAACCGCATGTGCAGACAGGTAGGTAGGTAGGCAGGCACGCACGCAGCACAAGAATCAATCAATGAGTAAAAAGAAAAAAAAAAAAAGAAAAAAAAAAGAGGAAAACACAGGAAAAAAAGAAAGAAAGAAAGAAAGAAAGAAAAGGGACCCCACGAAAGAATATCTGTCCTTTTTATTTTTTTTCCTATTTCCCATCACAATAAAAACGTTGCCAAAATTATGCACTCGTCTTTTCGAGAAGAAAATACAAATCAAATCGCCGGGGGGGGGGGGGGGGGGGGGGGGGGGGGGGGGGGGCGCTGCTGCTGCTGCCCTTTGCTCTCTCTCCTCCACGTCCACGTCCACGTCCACGTCCAGGTCCAGGCCCTTCCCTCCCTGGCTTGTTAAAATAGGGTGCAAAAGAAGAGAGAAAA
>SRQA01001194.1:0-11969 GCA_018360365.1 Claviceps citrina
CTAGTAGTATACTAGCTTACGCTTAATAATTAGGCTTCCTTTATTACTAGCTTTAGTCTAAACTAGCTACTTTATAAATATAATATTAATCTAGTCTAGGTTCTTATAGACCTTACTCCTAGTGCTACTATAGGCATAGGATAGGTAGCCTAGTTTGCCTTATAACTTTAGAAGGCTTCTAAGCTAGCCTAGGCGGCTATTACCTTTACTTAGTAATAATAATAAGATAGCATAGCTACCTTCTATTACCTTATAAAGTAGTTTTAGGTTAAGAACTAGGTATAGCTCTCCCTTTACTATATTAAAACTAACTACCTCTCTAAGAAGCTAAACTAGGTAGTAGCTAAGTACTATATTATAGCTATTCCTATACTACTAATAGTTTATCTTAATATACCTTAGGGTATTTACCTTATCTTTTATATTAACCTTATTAAGCGTGCTGCTACTAATTTGCTTCCTAGCTAGCCCTAGTATAATATATACCCTAGGCTTATGTAAGTATAAAATAATAAGAATAATAAGCTTTATAAGAAATACTAGGTTAAGAAAGTGCTAGCAGCCTATAATACATAGGGCTATAGGCACTATTAGGATATTCTTATTAAATAGGTAGGATACTTAATACTAATATAGGAGCCGCTTAAGAACCTAGTAAACATATAGGCCCTAGCAGACTATAAGGTAAAATAAGGTAGTGTATAGTATAATAATAGTCCTTAGTAGGTTCTTAAATAGGGTTCTCTTATAAAGCTATATATATTTACTGCTTAGGGCCTAACTTACCCTAAATTTATTTCCTTTCCCCTTTCTCCTACCTACTCTTCTTCCTCCCTTACCTTAGTAAACCTTATATTAGTTATTAGGTAACTTTAGGGGTAGCTTATTATTATAAGGGTTAGGGGAGGGGGTATTATACTATATTTAAGATAATATTATTAAGATTACTTATATATTCCTTTTATTTCTCTCTTAGTAGTATTAATAGCTTTTTAGCATATGCCCTTATAGGGTATATTAGGGGCATTAGGGGGTGCTTAGTAATTCCTTTACCTATAGGCTAGGCCTATAGGATTACTATAGCGGCTATATAATGCTTTATAGTATTATTATCTGCTTCTCTATAGCCCTTTATATAACCCTAAAGGATTATATAGTATACTACTAGTAGCTAGCTATAGCCTAGGTATTTTACTCCCCTTATATAAATAGTATGCTTCTAAGCTAGGCAAGGGGTTAGACTAGTAGCTATATAATACCTTAAATAAGAGCGCTAGGGGATATAAGAAATAGGTTAATAGCTATATTATTAAGTAGTATAGGCATAGTACTCCTTATAATAGGTATATTATTAGCAGGTATAGTAATAGTAGGGGCGTTATAAATAGTCTAGATAGTAACTAAAGCGTACTTAGTATAGTAATATAGGTTAGTAAATTTATTACCTAGGGCATGGAATTTAGGTATTAAAATAATAGCTATTTAGATTTACTAAGTCCCCTTATAATACACCTTTAGTATAATAATAGCACGGCCCTTAGCTATAGCTTATGTTAAGGCGTGTATAGTATGCCTAATATAGGGATTAGCTACTAGTATACGCGTGTTTTATATATATTTTTAGCAGCCCTTCTAGTAGCTTTTATATAACTTCTTATAGGGACTATGCTTATAGTTTAGTTTGCCTAATTAAATAGTAATAAGAATATACTAAATATAGGGTAGGTTAATAGTTATAAGTATAGTATTACCTTCCTTATTAGAGTCTTCTTTTATAATAAACTTGCCTAGGGCCTATGCCTAGTGCTAGTATAAGGGTAGGATATTACCTTATATACTAAAAGGCGGTTATAAGGGCTAGTATAGCACGCCTAGGGGAGGCTATAGTAGCTATAGGTATATATAAGTAGCGAGGGCAGGTAGGGGCTACTTGCTAATATTCTAGAAGCTATATAAGGGAAATAGTGCTTAGGTATAGCCTAGGTAGTATAGTAGTAGTAGGTATTATAGTAGTAGTAGGCCTTAGGGTAGCTATAATATAGTAAGTAACTAGGCATAAGATTTAGTAATATAAAGTAGGCTTAGAAATAATAATAAGTCTGTAAGGAAGTAATAGGTAATAAAATACTAACTCTTTATAATAAGGGGGATAAAGAAGGATAGTTAGTAGGACTCTAGGAGCGAATAAGATAAAGGTTTTTATACCTCTAATAGGCGTCTAATATAGCGTTATTTAGTCTAGGTATTATATGCAAATAATAATAACTATAGGTTCTTATAATACTAGCTAGCTATGCTAGCTATTAATAACTTGCTTCTTATGCCTAATATAGGCGCCTTACTCTAACTAGGTACTAATATTAGGCAGGTTACTTAGATATAGTCTAATTACTAGCAACTATTAATAGCCTATATCTTGCTTTTATACTAGCTATTTAGTATAGTATATTATACTTATACTATGCCTATTATATTTATTATATTACTTATTTATACTACCTAGCAGGGTTTATAGTTTTATTTAGTTTTATATTCCTTTGTTTTAGTCTGCTTGCTTATCCCTAGACTATTCCTGTCAGGACTAGAAAGCCACGAGGTTGCCTTAGGCCAACAGGATTTATTTGCACGAGCAAGCCTCTATTAGATTCGCGTTATATAACAAGGTTATTTACTACGTATAAGCGCTAGACTTATGGCGAGGTATAACCGCTAGACTTGTAGCAAGGACTAGAGGTATATAACACTTATAATTATATAGGCACAGACCTTTAACTAGATTAGATAGAAGAGGGTAAGAATTAAGACTATTACTTATTACTATATACCTGTCATGAATAGGTCAGGGATATCAGAGTGAGAGATCAAGGAAGTCACGGCTTATTCGAAGGTATGTAGTAATAGGTAACAGTCTTAATTCTTGCCCCCTTTTATCTAATCTAGTTAGAGGTCTATGCTTATATAATTATAAGTGTTACATGCCTCTAGTCCTTACCACAAGTCTAGTGGTTATACCTTGCCACAAGTCTAGCGCTTATACGCGGTAAATAACCTTATTATATAACGCGAACCTAACAAAAGCTTGCTTATGTAAATAGATCCTATTAGCCTAAGGCAACCTTGTGGCTTTCTAGTCCTAATAGGGTAACCCTCTCTGCTTGCGACTATTTTAGTTGCAGAAGGTTCCCTTTATATTGCCTAATTTAAATATTACAAACTAATCTTAAAAATTTCTAATGCTTCTAATCTATATATATCCTTTATAATACCTGTAATGTTACTACTTCCCTACTTCTAATTTCTGTAAACCTTCTTCCCCCTTATTTCTTAATCTTATTACTATACACTAGCTTCCTCTTAAAGAATTCTTTAATTATATTCCTAAGGGACTTATAGATCTGTGAAGTCGTGGCGATATATCTACGTATTCTCTAAGTTATTATACCCTTTCTATTTAATAAGGTACTTTTATTAGTTTCCCTAATGCTTATAGGTAATAATTCCTTTTATAATATATAAAGAATCTTCTCTTATAAGGAGAGGTACTTACTATATTGCTTCTAGTATACTCTCTAGATCTCCCTTATATAATTCTAAGTTTAAAATGTGAAAGATATTATAAAGTCTTGTGCCTTTTAGGAGCTTTATATAGTAAGCTAACCTATGATTTCTAATTAACTTAATGATTTTATAGGGTCCTAGGTACTTTGCTATAAGCTTCTTGCTTAGTTACTGTAGATTAATATTTCTTATAGATAAAAGAATATAGTCTCTTATATTAAATTTTATTAGTGTTCTCTTTTAATTATAATACTTAGCTTGTATAGCTTATATATGTTGTAGGAGCTTCTGTGTCTCTTTGTGTTTGTGTTGTAGCTTTGCTTTACGTAACTTAGCTTATTTATTTATTATAGTGGTTATTCTCTTTGTATATAATAGGCCTCTAGGTGTAAAACCTTAAAGCGCCTTAGCAAGGGATTTGCAAAGAGAGCTATAGTAGCTTGTATTATATATAAATTATGCTATTAGTAAAAGGTTAACCTAATTAGTTTGTTTAGTGCTAGTAAAGGCTTATAAATAATACTTAAGTAATTAGTTTATTTATTTAGTCTAACTGTTTGTTTAAGAATAGAATGTAGTGCTTAGTTAACGCTTAGTTATAATGTTATAGCAGAAGGTTTGCTAGAAAGAGCTTATAAAAGTTGTTTCGTAGTTAGTTATAATGCCTTCTAGGATACTATAATTTTTAAAGACTAAATTAATAAAAAGCGTAGCTAAACTATTACTACTTAATTGCTTTAATATTAGTATATAAATAGTATACTTTATAAATCGGTTAATTATTATAAGGATAGTGTTATATATCTTAGATCCTAATCCCTTTACTAGTGGAAGTCCTGTAATAAAGTCTATTAATAGCTCTTAGAAGGGTTAGTCTAGTATAGGGAGCATAGTAAGTTTGCTATAAGGTTAATACTGCCTTAGTTTTAATACTTAATAATTAAAATAAGTGCGAACGTGTTCTTTAATATCTTTTCTTATGTGTAGCTAGTAGTATTAATTAGTAATTTAATAGAGTGTTTTGCTAACTCCCTAATGCCCTGTGGCTTTATTATTATAAATAAGCATTAAGATCTCTTTACAGAGACCTAATAGAATATATATATAGTCTCTGAAAAGGAGTGTTTTATTTTTATTAATTAACTAACCTAGAGGGCTAGAGGTATTCCCTAAGCTTCTAACTAAAGGGTTAGAGACAGCCTCTTTACTATAACCTTAAGGGCTAGAGGCTTTCTCTTAATCTTTTCTTATTTTATTATCTAGAGGGTTAGAGACTTCCCTTATATTTTAAGCTTAAGGGCTATAGGCATTCTCTAAGCTTTAAATAAGCTGCTTAGTTTGTAAGATAAAGGCATCCCTTTGCTACGCCTAGCTTAATTTATTATATATAGCCGCTTTTAGAGGTTCTATAGCATTAGCTCTATGCTATATAAGATACTAACTAAGGAAGCAGAGTCTAGCTGCGAGAGCGCTGCTATATTAACTTATTATTAGCATAAGGCTATTAAGTGGGATTAGTATTTATAACTCTAATAATATCTTAAACTATTCTAAAGAGCCGCTTATAAGCGTTGCTCTCTTAGTAGTTATATTATATACTTGCTTTTTAAGGGCTATAGTATCCTCTAAGCATTTTAGAGAGCTACTTATAAGCATTACTCTCTTAGTAGTTATACTATATACTTACTTTTTAAGGGCTATAGTATCCTCTAAGTATTATAGGCTAAAGACTATACTAATAGTAACTATTTCTTTTTTAGTTAGAGGTAGTTTAAAGCTTAATTACTTTAACTTTATACTAATAAACTTAGACAAAAAATATAAAGCTTAAGAAGCTCCTACGTCTTTAATACTAGTATTATAGTCTAACCTACAAGATAAAGGGTCTGTAGGGTTCTTAACCCCTAGCCTATATTTAATTATAAAGTTATATAAATTAAGTTTATTAAGGGCTTATACTTGCCTGCTAGTAAGCTTAGGCTTTAACGCAAGATACTTATAATTAAGATAATTTATAATAACCTAAATAGGTTAGGTACTATAGGCTATATAATGTCTTTAATTCTTAAAGGCTTCTTAAATTACTAGTAGCTTAGTATTAGGAGTTAAATAGTGTACTTTAGTACCTAGTAGCTTCCTTAACGCGTACGCGATAGGATACTATTAGTCTTCTTGCTTTTATAAAAGAATTACGCTAATTGCAAAGCATAATATATTAGTCTCTATTCTTAATAGCGCGGCTAGATTAAAATATACTAGAATAGGTGCTGTAATAAAGCTTTGCTTAAGCGTCTTAAACGCCTTACGCTTGTAGGGACCTAATGTAAGTAGCTTTATTGTATTATTCCTTATTAAATTAGTAAGGGGGGCTGTAATCTTGCTATATTTATAAATAAAACAATAGTAGAAGCTAGTAAACCTAAGAAATAATTATATATCTTTAATGCTATAAGGTTCTAGCTAATTTACTACTACTTTAACTCGCTCTAGCTTTATAGTAATTCCTTCTATTAATACTATATAGCTAAAAAAGTTAATCTTTATAGTTAAGAATTTACACTTCTTAAGGTTAGCATAGAGCTTCTTTAAACATAGCCTCTCTAAGACTTAGCAAATATACTACTTATGCTTTGCTAGATTACTACTATAAATTAGAATGTTATTAAGGTAGACAATATAGATTAAATTAATAAGCCCTAAGAGAGTATTATTAATAAATTCTTAGAACGTGGCTAGGGCGTTAATAAGCCTAAAAGGCATTATAAGATATTTGTAGTAACTATATTAATAACGGAAGGCAGTCTTCTACTTGTCTCCTTTGCTAATATAAAGCTAATTATACGCGTTTTTTAAGTCAAACTTTATATAGACCTTAGCTCCTTTTAATCTATTAAGAATCTCTAAGATTAGTAGTATAGGGGCCTAATTCTTTTGTGTAATTTTGTTAAGGCCTTTATAATCTATATATAGGCGTAATTTGCCTCCCTTTTTTAGAACAAAGAGAATTAGGGCGCTAGTGGGACTAATTAAATAACGTATCTAGCCTCTCTCCTACGCTATTATAAGGTACTTGCGGAGCTCTTCTAGCTCCCTTTCTATAAGGTTATATATTAGACCCTATGGGGGTCTTTAGTCTCCTTTAATTTTAATTGAATGTATATAACCTTTTAAGGAGGGTAATAAAGCTGCCTTTTTAAGGTTAAATACATCCGCAAAATCTATATAACACTTAGGTAGCTTCTTTGTGGGTGTTTTGCTACTTAGTTTCTTCTTAGGTATACTTAGGTTTTTAGGGTCTATTCCTTTTAAGAAGCTAGCGCTAAGCACTAGTATTATAAATAACTCTTTTATCTCTTTATGTAGTTACTTTATTAACATAATAACTTTAATATATTATCTTATAATAGGGAAAATCTACTCTTGTGTGTACTATAATAATACACGTAGATCTTTATTTCTAAACTAATCTATTCCTAGGAGAAGGTTTTCTAAAGTCTTAGCTATGTAGTAGCTTATATAATAGATCTTTTTGTAACCTATGCTATTAAATACTTTATAAAGTATATTAAGTATACTATAGTGTTCTAGCGGCGTATTTGCTAATTCTATTAGTAAATTACTCTTTCTTACCTTTTTTTAATTTGTTTTTATTAGTAACTTAGAATAAATAATAAAATAAGTAGCACTAGTATTAGCTAGCGCTAACTTTGCTATAACCTAGTGGTTTCCTAGCCTTAGGGACGCTTTAACATAAAATCTTATATTAATCCCTAAAGCTAGGGCGCTTTCCTAGGCATAAGGCTTTTTCTCCTTTATATTAAGTCTAGTAGTGTTTAGATAGGTCGCTAGATTAAAGCGGTTACTTCTATACATAGTAGTAGTGTAGCTGCTTTTCTTATAAATACTATAGTTAGGTTCTAGGTAATTTAGTCTTGTATAGCCCTTTTTTTTATACTTATAATATATAGCCTTCTTTTCCTAGCTTTGCTATAAAGTGCTTAGTTAGTTACTACTCTTTCCCTTTAGGTTTAGTAAAGTTTCTCTTTCTAAAGAGTTTACCTAAGTTTTCCTCTTATTATACCTAGAAGAATTATTATAATTACCTTTATTACTATTAGATTTGTAATAGGAGATATATTTGCTAATAAGTTTATGCTAATCCGCTGCTTATACGCTGCTAATTAAGTATGTCTTTAAGCTATAGTTAAGGCCTGTTTAAAAAAGGCCTATTTTATTCTTTATGTTTAATTAAGAAGGGAGTTTAGTGTAGGTTTATTCTTATTTTTTAAGGAATCTTTTAAAGTTAGTATAATTTGCTTATTTAAAGCTAATAAGCTTTAACTATATGCTAAGGGAATAGCTCTCTTAATTATCTAGGCCTTCTTTAAGCTAGTTATAAAAGTTAGTCTATAAGAGGGGATTTTTAATATAATTCTTACGAATTTTTTCTCCTATAGCCTAACATTACTTTATAGTACTAGTAAGGCAGGTGCTAGTATATAGGACCTTTGTAAAGTTAGTAGTAAATTAATAAGGATTTATTATAAATTATGCTTTGTAGTTACTAATAAAAGTCTTTAATTAGAGGGCATTCTAGCTATTATAAGAAGGCTACTTAAGAGGAGCTTATGCAAAGGTTTACTATAGATAATATATAGTAGGTGTAATAGGAGCTATAGATATATTCTCCTCTAGTAATTCTCTATTATTAATATTATATATAAGTTTTTAGAGTTTTTAAAGTTACTACTTCTTCCTTACTTAATTAATATGCTTTTAGAGCGCTAAGATTTTAGTATTATAATTATTACTAATAAGAGTGTTTTTTATAGCTACTATAGGCTCTTACTAACTAGAGGGTGTAATAGGTTATAGTAGTAATCTAGATATAATACTAGCTCTAGGCATAGCTACAGGTCTTTGTGTAGGTTTAGTGCCTTCTCTAGTAACTTTGCTACTATTACGCGTTAAGTTGCGAGTCTAAACTATAATAACTTTCTTAATCTAATAGTCTAATATAAATAAAAGAATTAAAATTATTATAAATAAGTTAGGGATATTAGAGTAAGAGATTAAGGAAGTTATAGCTTATTTAAAGGTATATAGTAATAGGTAATAGTCTTAATTCTTACTCCCTTCTATCTAATTTAGTTAGAGGTCTGTGCCTATATAATTATAAGTGTTATATGCCTCTAGTCCTTACTATAAGTCTAGCGGTTATACCTCGCCATAAGTCTAGCGCTTATACGCGGCGAATAACCTTGTTATATAACGCGAACCTAACAGAGGCTTGCTCGTGCAAATGGATCCTGTTGGCCTAAGGCAACCTCGTGGCTTTCTGGTCCTAACAATACCTTTAAATAAGCTATAACTTCCTTAATCTCTTACTTTAATATCCCTAACCTATTTATAATAATTTTAATTCTTTTATTTATATTAGACTATTAAATTAAGAAAGTTATTATAGTTTAGACTTATAACTTAATATATAATAGTAGTAAAGTTACTAGAGAAGGCACTAAATTTACGCAAAGACCTATAGCTATGCCTAGAGCTAGCATTATATTTAAATTACTACTATAACCTATTATACCCTCTAGTTAGTAAAAGCCTATAGTAGCTATAGAAGACACTCCTATTAGTAATAATTATAATACTAAAATCTTAGCGCTCTAAGAGCGTGTTAATTAAGTAAGGAAGAAGTAGTAACTTTAAAAACTCTAAGAACTTATATATAATATTAATAATAAAGAATTACTAAAGGAGAATATATCTATAGCTTTTATTACACCTGCTATATATTATTTATAGTAAACCTTTATATAAGCTTCTTTTAAGTAGCCTTCTTATAATAACTAGAATGCCCTTTAATTAAAGACTTTTATTAGTAACTATAAAGTATAATTTATAATAAATCCTTATTAATTTACTACTAACTTTATAAATATCCTATATACTAGCACCTGCCTTATTAGTATTATAAAGTAATATTAGGCTATAGGAGAAAAGATTTATAAGAATTATATTAAAAATCCCCTCTTATAGACTAACTTTTATAACTAGCTTAAAGGAGGCCTAGATAATTAAAAGAGCTATTCCCTTAGTATATAGTTAAAGCTTATTAGCTTTAAATAAGTAAATTATACTAACTTTAAAAGATTTCTTAAAAAATAGGAATAAACCTATGCTAAACTCCTTTCTTAATTAAATATAAAGAATAAGATAGGCCTTTTTTAAATAAGCCTTAACTATAGCTTAAAGATATATCTAATTAGTAGCGTATAAGTAGTAAATTAGTATAAACTTATTAGTAAATATATCTCCTATTATAAATCTAATAGTAATAAAGGTAACTATAATAATTCTTCTAGGTATAATAAAAGGAAAACTTAGGCAGACTCTTTAAAAAGAGAAACTTTACTAAACCTAAAGGTAAAGAGTAGTAACTAACTAAGTACTTTATAATAAAGCTAGGAAAAGGAGGCTATATATTATAAGTGTAAAAAGAAAGGCTATATAAGACTAAATTACCTAGAACCTAACTATAGTATTTATAAGAAAAGCAGCTATACTACTACTATATATAGAAGTAACTACTTTAATCTAGTAACCTATCTAAATACTACTAGACCTAATATAAAGGAAAAAAAGCCTTATGCCTAGGAAAGCACCCTAGCTTTAGGGACTAATATAAGATTTTATATTAAAGCGTCCCTAAGGCTAGGAAACTACTAGGTTATAGCAAAGTTAGCGCTAGCTAATACTAGTGCTACTTATTTTATTATTTATTCTAAGTTACTAATAGAGATAAATTAAAAAAAGGTAAGAAAGAGTAATTTGCTAATAGAATTAGCAAATACACTGCTAGAATACTATAGTATACTTAATATACTTTACAAAGTATTTAATAGTATAGGTTATAAAAAGATCTGTTATGTAAGCTGCTATATAGCTAAGACTTTAGAAGACCTTCTCCTAGGAATTAATTAGTTTAGAAATAAAGATTTATATATGTTATTATAGTACACATAAGAGTGGATTTTCCTTATTATAAGACAATATATTAAAGTTATTATATTAATAAAGTAACTATATAAAAAGATAAAAGAGTTATTTATAATACTAGTGCTTAGCGCTAGCTTCTTAAAAAAAATAAACCTTAAAGACCTAAGTATACCTAAGAAGAAACTAAGTAGCAAGATACCTATAAAGAAGCTGCCTAAGTATTATATAGATTTTGCAAATATATTTAACCTTAAAAAGGTAGCTTTATTGCCCTCCTTAGAAGGTTACACGCATTTAATTAAAATTAAAGGAGACTAAAGACCCCTATAGGGTTTAATATATAACCTTATAGAAAGGGAGCTAGAAAAGCTCTGCAAGTACCTTATAATAGCGTAGGAGAGAGGCTAAATATATTATTTAATTAGTCCTACTAGCGCCCTAATTCTCTTTATTCTAAAAAAGGGAGGCAAATTACGCTTATATATAAATTATAAAAGCCTTAACAAAATTACACAAAAGAATTAGGCCTTTATACTACTAATCTTAGAGATCCTTAATAAATTAAAGGGAGCTAAGGTTTATACTAAGTTTAATTTAAAAGATGTATATAATTAGCTTTGTATTAGCAAAGGAGATAAGTAAAAGACTGCCTTCTATTATTAATATAGTTACTATAAATATCTTGTAATGCCTTTTAGGCTTATTAATACCCTAGCTACTTTCTAAGAATTTATTAATAACACTCTCTTAGGGCTTATTAATTTAATCTATATTATCTACCTTAATAATATTCTAATTTATAGTAGTAATCTAGTAAAGCATAAGTAGTATATTTACTAAGTCTTAGAGAGGCTATATTAAAAGAAGCTCTATACTAACCTTAAGAAGTGTAAATTCTTAACTATAAAGGTTAACTTTCTTAGCTATATAGTATTAATAGAAGGAATTACTATAGAGCTAGAGCAAGTTAAAGTAGTAGTAAATTAGCTAAAACCTTATAGTGTTAAAGATATGTAATTATTTCTTAGGTTTACTAGCTTCTACTATTATTTTCTTTATAAATATAGTAAGATTATAGCCCCCCTTACTAATTTAATAAGGAATAATATAATAAAGTTACTTATATTAAGTTCCTGTAAGCATAAGGCGTTTAAGATGCTTAAGTAAAGCTTTATTATAGCACTTGTTTTAGTATATTTTAATCTAGCTATACTATTAAAAATAGAGACTAATATATTATGCTTTATAATTAGCGTAATTCTTTTATAGAAGTAAGAAAACTAATAGTATCCTATTGCGTATGTATTAAGGAAGCTACTAGGTACTAAAGTGTACTATTTAACTCCTAATACTAAGCTACTAGTAATTTAAGAAGCCTTTAAGAATTAGAGATATTATATAGCCTA
>SRQA01001195.1:0-11969 GCA_018360365.1 Claviceps citrina
GCCCTTTTTTTTTTTTTTTTTTTTTTTTCCTTTCGGGAAGCACAACCCCCTTTTCCCTTTTCCCTCTTTGTCCTTCTGCCCCAACGTCGTTTGCCTTATGTTTTCTGGGTTTCGATGCCTGCTTATCGTGTCCCATCACATGCCTTGTTTCCCTTGTTGCAATGACTCAGATTCTGTGCAAGGTTATGGTTAGGCGGCAGCGTCAATGCCAGATACGACCATGAGTGCGTCAAAGGTAGTATTTCGGCCAGACACCAAAGAAGCAAAATGTCATGTCTCATCGCTGTGACATGGAACTATCATGGGTTCGCAGAGAATCAGGTCTTAACTGTTTTTCCAATTCCCTATCGACAAGACCTTGGCTCGCAGATGCGGAAGAATGGCGACCGGCCAAGAAATTGTTATCCAATCGCATTGGGTGTTGGACAACAACCACGTCGGCACAGCAGGATCTGCCGATGCCTGCTGCAGACTTCGTCACGCTCCCAGACGAATTGAACATTTGAAATGGTTCGCCACGGCCATCCATGATGTCGTCGAGGGGGCAACCTGTAAAGCTGGCTAACGTTGCTTACATCTCAGTGCAAATAGCGAGAAATTGTTGGGCATGGGGACACAGATGAAGAATTCGAAGACGTCTCTGATACTGTATCCATGCTGAGGTCGAGGACATGATTCGGCTGCCCCATCGTAAGCCATGTCCTCCCACTTGTTAGGATAGATGACGGCGAGCTCTGACTAAGCCCTGAAAACAGATCATTCGTCCGGCTCAGAAGCATGTTCCTATTGCCCTTATGCAAAGCATTGGAGTGGTTCAGACGTTGCGTCAAACTGACGGCTTGCGGGAGCACGCGGGCTTTGATCTTCGTTGTGGGATTTGACACAACGGATGAATCGTTGCCAGTCGAATGGAAGGTCAAGCATAGGTCGGTGGGCGCGCTCTTCCGACCTCTTGCACAACGTTTCGGCGGGCGGTGTATTCGATCTGAAAATCGCTGATGGCCCCAGATCGTCCGTGGAAGCGCTCGGAATCGGAAGCTTGCAGGACAGTGGCTTGAAAGGGGTTGGCTGTCAGGTCAATGTCCCGGCAGGAAAATGGCACAAGTCAGCGAGATGGTGGAAGCACGACCTAATTCGGGACAGGTTTAACCCTCCGCTGATCCCGCCACATCGACGGTCCAGGGCGGACAAAGTCACAAACACGATGAATGGCCGATCCGTTGGAGTCCCGCCACGCGGCGGCAACAGAGTCCACCAAAAATCCACAAAAATCCGCAGGCAATCCACAGAGAGGCAACATTGAAACCTTGAAAGCAACATTGAAAGCGCCCGGACCTGACTGCTCTGGCTTAGCGCCCGGTGACGCGGGCGCTTTCGGTCGAATGGGCGCGGGTTCTTTATAAAAAGAACCATGCACCATCCACAATGTCTGACTACGTCAGGTTTTAATGGCGCAAGGGCGCCGGCTAGAGCGAGGAGTCAGGACGCAGCTTGCGAATGCAACGGCCACCGGACTCATTGTTTTCCTGCCAAAACATGACCAAGGTTGGAAACATGACCAGCTCAGGCCACGGCGTATTCACCGCCAGCCTATGCTTCTTCTCACCCCCCGGCCGTGCAGTGATGGCCCATGGATGCACAAAACTAGTGCTCCGAGTGGCACTGGACGCCACGTACTGGTGTGTCCAAAGACTACCCTGCCCAGGTGCTTTTTTTATATACGCACACACTATTGGTCGACGTGAACTGCAGGTCCTCGCTGCGATGAAAGACAAGAGTGAGGTGGCGGTGGCGGATTGGCCTCGATGATGGCCTCCGTCGGCATCCATTGGCGACCACTGCTCGGCGTCAACATCCAGCACCTTTTTCTTTGGTCGTCCGTGATTCCGGCCAGGGTCACGCCGCCGTTGTCGGGTTGACGCTGACGCCGCAGGATGTGCTAGAACCCTGCCTCCCATCCCAATCCATGCATTGCGGACAAGCGTTTTCCGCAGCGGCGTCCACAACGACGGGGGTGGGCTCTGACAGCCATGCTGGCCAGTGTGACTTTGACGGCATCTCGTATTTTTCTTTTTTTCTTTCTTAATGTGGCAGACAGGACAGCCAGGTGCCCCGGCTCCTGCGTATTGGAAGCCCGACGGCGGATGATAAAAGGGACGGGCATGCCTTGTACCTCGTCTTGTTCAACTACCACCGTCGTTTCATCATCATCCACCTGTCTCTCGTTACAGTTCGTTGTATTTCATAACGTGCTCCCTTTTCCCTCGGGACCCAGACAGGACCGTCTATTGGTATTCAGCGTCTCCAACGTCTGCAATACGACCAGTACCAGCGGCAGCATCAACAAGACGATGAAGGGTGTCGTTGTCCTCGGGGCGTTGGCCGCCTCCGCCGCGGCTTGGAAGTATCCCGACTGCGACTCGGACAACTGCTTCCGTGCCCTGACCAAAGATGGTCTGAAGAAGGAGGCCGAGTCTTTCTGTTTCGCCTGGCTCAGCGGCACCACGACGGCCGCTGCCGCGATTCCCACCGACTTCCAGAACTGCGACGTCGCGGCCGCCAGCTCTGCCTGCTCCTGCATCACTTACACGGCTACGCACACCACTGGCCCAGCAACCATGACCACTCAGGCTCCTGTCACTACCACCACCGAGGCTGAGGAGAAGCCATCAAGCACATCCCACACCGAGGAGCTTCCCCCCCCCATCTCTACCACCCAGATCGAGGAACCAACAAGCAGACCAACTACTCAGGAGCAGCCTCCTACTACGCACACGACCGAGGAGCTTTCAACCACTCCTACTCATGCTCCTACCACCGATGCTGCTACCACCGATGCTCCTACCACCGATGCTGCTACCACCGATGCTCCTATCACCAGTGGTCTCATCACCAGTGCTCCTCCCACCACCCATGCTGCGAACCACACTACTCAGATGACGACCAAGTTGACCACCTCGACCGTCTACACGACCAAGATTCACACCATTACCGCTTGCCCTCCCGAGGTGACCAACTGCCCGGGTCATGGCCACACCACTGTCATCACCGAGACCATTCCCATGTACACCACCATCTGCCCCGTCACCGAGACTCACGCTCTTCCAACCAGTGTGATGCCTCCCCCGCCTCCCCCCCTGCCTCCTCATCAGAACGGGACTACCTCTACATACCTCACCACGCGGATCTTCACCATCACCTCTTGCCCTCCGTCTGTCTCTGACTGCCCTATTGGCAGCGTCACCACGACCGTCTACCCTACTGGCACGACTATTGCGCCTCCTCCTCCTCCCCCCGGTCATTCGAATGGTCCTCCTCCTCCTCCCCCCGGTCATTCGAATGGTGTTCCTCCTCCTCCTCCTCCTGCCCTTTCAACCGTTATTCTCCCTCCCGGCCAATCGGACGTTCCTCCTCCTCCTCCCGGACACTCGGCTGGGGTTCCTCCTCCTCCTCCCGGCCACTCGGCTGGGGTTCCTCCCCCCCCTCCCGCTCAGTCGACCGCTGCGCCTCAACCTGGCCAGTCAAATGCTCCTCCTCCCCCTCCTCCTGCTCAGTCCTTCCCTACTGGAGGTGTTCCCCCCGAGGAGACTACTACTACCTTCCCAACCGGCGCTTACCCGACCGGAGGCAATCCTCCCCTCGTCACCGCTGCCGCCGGCCAGCTCACCGGCAGCCTTGAGCTTGCCGCCGCCGTGGCCGGTCTCGCCGCTCTCTTGATGTAAGGGACAGGGCACTGGCAACTCACAAGCACTATGGCCTGTTTTTCGTCTTTTTCATTCATTGTAACTCGCGTCATTTCAAACCAAGCACGACACGATTTACGCATTTTGTACATACAATTACATAGTAGAACGGAAGGGTTAGGGCGTTCAGTCACGGGCCCAGATACGGGATGGAATCCTCGTGCAAGACAATGGGACAGGGAATGGATGGATGTACTCGTGGACGTGTACGTCCGCTTAGTAAAGTAGATAGTATCTAATCAAATTTTATGCGCTCAATCACTTCCATGACCTTGTGCCCGTGCCACAGACGTTGTGTTTTCTTCCCGTGCTACAATGTTCAGGGCCCCGACCGATGTACGCACACCGGAAGGACAATGTGCGAGGCCCGCACGGGTTGCACAGCTTTGTCAAAAAAAAAAAAAAAGAAAACGAAAAACGAAAAACGAAAACAACGTCTTTTTGACGCCCACATGTGCCTGGATACCCGTAGGGAATCATGGGAGGTACACCGGCGGTGGGCGCACTCTTGTACCAGGCCGGACGGACAAGGGGGGGTTGGCCTGGTCTGGGGCTGGGGCTGGGGCCGGGCGCGGGGAGGTGATTGATGCGACATACATCATACATGGAAAATAGAAAACGCTGCCAGCCAATCGAGCGAGTCTAGTAAGAAACGGCCGAACAGAAGCGCCGCTTGGGGACGGACAAAGGGCCACGCCCCTTTTTCGCTGCCGCACGGCCTGCTCGACTGGCAACTGTCAGCCAGGTCTGAGGTGAGGTGGGAGAGGCCGACATGTCCGGTAAGCGTTTCGGGAGGAGGAGGAGGAGGCTTGTGATCTGGCTTACACGGCGTGTGGATCTGCGCTTCTTGGCAGGTGGCGAGGGGGATGGGATGTGAGCAAAGGGGAGAGGCTGGGGGGGGGGGGGGCCAAGGGGAGAGAGAATCGAGGCAATGGCTGAACGGAGGCTGCGGGATGTGACGGTTACAGAAAGCGGATGACTGGTTCGACAGGGGTCGGGACCATCATGGCGTTCGCGCAGGCACCTTTGTGTTGATTCGGTTTGTCCTGCGAGAGAACAAACGAAGTTGGATTGAAAATGTACTAGGTAGGTAGGCCATCCTATTCTACCAAAGTAGGTAGGTGGGAGGTAGTAGGTGCCTGGTTGGTGTGAGGTGTCACCACGCGCGGACATGAGACATTGGCTCCCGGTGGGAGGGGGTGAAGGGGTGCGTGTGACTTGGGGACTTTGGATGGGCGGCGAGCGTGGCGCGGCTGAGCATGGAGAAAGGAGAAGGGAGAAGATTGTCACGAGGAGCACATCTCGGACAGGGTGATTTGAACGTGGGCAGGCTGCTCATTCAAATTCAAAGCGGTCTGTCCCATGTGTCGACGGAGCAGTTTTTGACTGCACGCAGGCGCATGTGCTGGCTAGCCCAGACGGGATGGATGGATGGATAGTGTTTTCTTCTGTTGTCCTTCTTTCAAGTTTCTCCCCATGGTCCGCAACCGGATCGATGGAACGGACCGAGTTCTGGGTTGGGGCCGAACGGGGTGGCGCAGCAGGCTGGGGCCGGCCGCCGCCTAGCTTTTTATTCCATTCCGTTCCATTCAATCTCATAGCCTTGTTGCTCTTTTAGCTTTTGCTGCCCCGTGTTTTGTGCCGCAGCTAGAGTCTGGATTCTGGATTCTGGATTCTGGGAAGCGGAAGGCGCTTCGTTCCGTGGATGTGATGCGTGGGCGCGTTCGGATGAGTGACGAATGCCCAGGTACCTAGGTAGGTAGGTAGTTGCTTTTGGCGGCCTGTTGGAACGGACTGACTTGACGGGGCGTGATTTGAAGTCTTTGATAATGGATGGCAAGAAAAGAAGAGAGAGGAAAAGAAAAGGAAAGGAAAGGAAAGGAAAGGAAAGAAGAGGGGGAAAACTGCCCGTTTCAAACTGCTGGGCTGCTGGTCTGTTGACGACGGGGCCGCACGCACCGCACCAGCTCTGCCCCGGGCAGCTGTTAGCAGCTGGTCTTTCGGCCCCGTCGCAAGCAGAACCGGCTTTTCAACGTCTCCAAACCTCTCGTACGATTTCCCAGACGCCAAATCCAAACCGTGACGTGATGCAGATTTTCCGGGCCCACGGCCGGTCGGTTTTGAGGCGCAGCGCCCCCAGGTCAGGCAGCCAGGCAGGCTGAACCGACGAGAATATGGCAGCCTGCAAGACGGCATGGAAGAACCCCCCCCCCCCCCCTCTTCTCTCGACCACTGGTGCTGCGCATCTTGGGGGCCAAAGGGGGGGGGGGAGGAAGCCTGCGCTCATAAAGGCAGGCAACGGCGGAACGGTTCCTGAACAGCAGATGCTTCTTCGTCTAGCGACGGCCTCCTCCTCCTCCAGCACCTTCTTGCCATTGAGAACAGCGTTGCGCAAATAGAACACAGGAAAAGAGGAACGTCGCGGGCCATCGGCGAACGGAAGAAACGTCAACTTGGCGCTCACCTCCGTTCCCAACCTGGCCTTCACGTCAGGCAGCTTGGCTTGGGCCACTCGACTCGATCCATACCGAAAAAAACAAAAGAGATGATGCTGAGCACCTCGCCGCCGAGGTTGGCGATTCCGGCCAGCACGGCTGGCTCGCCCTCGGCGCACAGCACGACGACCCAGACCGGCCGTCCATCCATGTGGACCAAGTCTGCCCAGCGAAAGATGACTCGTCTCTATGTGTATACCACGCTTCCGCTCAACAAGATTGTCGAACTCGTTCATTGCCGCACCCCCGACTCGGCTCCTGGGTACGCTGCAGAGACATGCTTTACCGTCCTCGCCTTGGCGCGCGGTTGAAACACACGTGTAACTGATGGCTCGTAGACATGAATCGGCTCACAAGAAGCTCAATGTCCTCCTCGACAAAGAGCCCAGATGGCTACATCCCCGGAGCGATTCCGACATGGGACGCCGAGTCAACGAGTTGGCCAATTCGCCGACGCGACTCCGGTCGGCCTCAAATGCCACGCTTGGATGCTCGCCATTCACATCAAACGACTCTACCGTATCGCCCAGCTCTCAGACGGCTGGGATGGGAGATGATGACAGCCCGGCATCGCTCGCAGCGCCGCCCACGGCGCCGGGAAGGACCATCTCCTTTAATCCGTCGGATCACGTTTGGGCAGAAGAAACGACCGACGCGCACGGGTTTTCGAGTTTCCTCCGCCGCACCACGTGTCTCTCCAACTCGACCAACCATACAACCGGGTCTTTCCATCGTGTGCTCTCCAACTACTCGGAGCCCTACGTGCAGACGGTCAAGAGACTGGTGAAGCGCTTTACGGCGCCTATAGCCAACCGAGCCAGTTTGTCCCCGTCATTTTCGGAAGCAAGTGGCGCTGCTGATCCATGTTTCAGTGGCCAAGGGTATCCTCCGCCCGTCCACGCTCAGCCTCTTCACCTACCTGGCGACTACCTTTTGAGCCCGGACGAGTTCAGCAATAATAGCACGCAGTGCTACGCCACGCATGATGCGCATTCCTACCAGCGCTGCCTCTGCTTCACGGACCTTGATCCTTGTCTTCTCCCGTGGGTGGATCGAGATGGTCTCACGTCAGCTGGACGGAGAATACTGACAAGCGGACCAACCCAAGACGACGCGAGCCGTACGGATGCCTTTGGCAACACGGTCCTGCATCTGCTCGCGGCCCGCGCCTCAATCGAAGTCCTCAGCCATTGGCTACGAATTGACTACTGCAGACCGTCGATTGAGGCCAAGAACACTGCTGGACAGACATTTCTCCATGTACTTTGTCGCCGCATTTTGGTGGGAAATCCCGACTCGGTTTGTAGCTTGTTGGCTATGATTTCGGAGAAGAGTCCTGGCTTGATACATAGTCGCGATTGCTATGGCCGCAGCTTTCCCCATCTCCTAGGTGCCGAGCCACACTGCCGGGAGCTTCTGGACCGAGTGGCCACGTTTTGCGATCAAGACGTCTTTGCTGCCAGAGACGCCTTTGGCTTCAGTCCTGCTTATCATGCTGCAGCAACAGGGATGGATCTTGACCAAGACGGACTCGCGTGGCAGAGTTCATCTAGCTGGATAGCCACCCCTAATCTGGGCATCGTCATGGAAAGCAGGCTTCTGGAGAATGTCCGACTTGCCGGCCAATTCCCCTCTTGGCAAGATGACCATGGCCGGAACGGTCTGCACTGCCTCGCCATGGCTTCCCTCAGCTTTGCAACAGTGGCGAGCAAGTACCATGTGCAAGCGGCTTCGCGCGAAAAGGTCACCAAGAAACACCAGAACCCTCAGCATGCTCTCGATTCCAGCACGGACAAGCTGAACTTCCGACTCGGTCTCCTCATCGGGCTGCTGGACGCCGGAGTGGACCCAAACCAGCACGACGACGACGGCAACACGCCGCTGATGACGTTTGTTGCCGAGTTGCCCGAGGACGATGACTACAAGGTCCCACCCAAGATCCTCGAGGCACTCGTCAGCAGGGGTGCAAATGTCCATGCGAGGAATCGACAGGGCGAAACGGCATTACACATTGCCGTGCAGTGTGGTCGCAAGTTGGCGACGAGGACGCTCATCAGGCTGGGAGCGAGCGTGCATGTCAGAGACGCCGCGGGTCGCAGTCTGCTGGACGTTGCCGATGTGAAGATGATGAACTGCAAGAGCGACGAGCGCCTGGCGGACTATGCGCATTACGAGGCGTGCCGCGCGTGGTTGAGTGGCCAGGCCATGGCGGTGCAAAGGCCAACTGTCCTTGATGAATGGGGGAAGGGGTCAGTGGCTCGGGATATATTACGACGTTGATGTGGACGGACTTTGTCGGTCTCGTGGGTGACTCATGGGAGGTTCTTTTCCCGGAATAGAACTGGTATGGAGTTTTGGAGTTTTGGAGTTTTGTCGGACGGGACTTGTCTGATGGAGACGATGGAATTCATGTGTAAAAAGGGACCAGTCATGTGATTTATTTTGTGTCATAAAGTGGGCCGGACGGTCGCTTATCTTATCGGCAGCAGTACCCTGGAAAATCCAAAATTTCCTGGAAAAGTTGCATCCCCACGTCCCTTTATCTCATGCCGTTCATACAGTAACATAACACAAGCAGGCAGCTCCGGACTCACATATTGTGAGACAGGCCAAGTCACAATGGTGAAGAGAAAAGTCGCTGCGCTGGAAAAGCTCGACGCGGACTTGTACGTCTTCTGCAACACACACCTTGCACCACAATCACCAATCTTGTGGTGTGAATACCATGCTAACCTCGATTTTCCCAGTGCGAGTCTGCAGTACAAGATTCGGAGAGATCCGAGGTAAGGATCATGCATTGCCCGTAGAGGCTCGCTGCGCGGCATACTCATTCTGTCCGCTCCCAAGTTACAACACTGGCTGACCATGGTTCAGATCATACAAAGACGACTTCCTCAAACAGTGGGAGCAATATGAGTCGCAGCGCGAAATCTTCCTCATGTCCCCCACAGGTGGGACGGCCGACTCGATCGAATCCTTCCACAACATGATTGATCTGATTGCGCACGTGGCCGACTGCTATCCCGACGAGACCAAGACATTCCCCGATGACCTGAAGTTGATCCTCAACGACCACCATGCCGTTTTACATCCTGACTTACGGGACAAGATTGTGGGCAGCCTTGTGCTGCTCCGGCGCAAGGACGTCATCGACTCGTCCAGTCTGCTCACGACGCTATTCCCCATCTTGGTGTCGTCGCCGAGTAAGACGCTGCGCGAGTTGATCTTCCAGAAGATCCTGAGCGACATGCGGAACTCAAACTCGAAAGCGATCAACCACCCGCTGAACCGGACAGTCCAAACCGTGCTGTACAACCTGGTCACTGCGGATCGAGCCTCGCCTAGGGCGATTTGGGCCATCAAACTGACCCGCGAGCTCTGGAAGCGACAGATTTGGTCCGATGCCAAGCCCGTCGACGTTATGAAGGAGGCGTGCTTGTCGAGCAACGAAAAGGTCGTCGTTGGCGCCACGCGCTTCTTTCTGGGCGGTGACAAGGAACGAGAAGAGCTCGAAGACGACAGCAGTGACGAGGACATTGACCTGGGCAAGATCCGGCATCAGATCGGCATCAACAAAAAGACCAAGAAGCAGAAGAAGTCGTACGAGCGGGCGGTCAACAAGGTTCGACGAGACGAGCGGAAAAAGTCCAAGCCTCACCCTCTGAACTTTTCGGCCCTCCATCTGCTGCACGACCCGCAAGGGTTTGTGGAACAGCTCTTCTCCATGCACCTGCTGCAGAACGGCAGCGCAAGGTCCAAACTTTCCCTGGACTCCAAGATTCTGGTGCTGCAGCTGGTGACGCGGCTCGTCGGTCTGCACAAGCTCACCATTGTGGCGCTGTACTCGTGGTTCATCAAGTACCTCACCCCAAAACAGCAATCCGTCACCACGATCCTCGCCTGTCTGGCCCAGGGAACGCACAACCTGGTACCGCCCGACGCGCTGGAGCCGCTGATTCAAAAGATTGCCAACGAGTTCGTCTCCGAGGCGGCCGCGGCAGAAGTCTGCGCCGCGGGCATGAACGCCATTCGCGAGATTTGCGCGCGACAGCCGCTGGCCATGACGGACACACTGCTGCAAGACCTGGTCCAGTACCGCAAGAGCAAGGACAAGGGCGTCATGATGGCAGCCAAGGGCCTGCTATCGCTCTACCGCGAAGTAGGCGCCGAGCTCCTCCACAAGAAGGACCGCGGAAAGAAGGCCACCATCAGTCTCAAGACCGGGCTGCAGCACCAGCAGAAATACGGCGAAGAAGCCGTCGCCGGCGGCATCGACGGTCTGCACCTCCTAGCCGAGTGGAAGGAGGAAGAGAAGAGGAAGAAACGGCTGGCGAAGGGTCTGCCGCCCGCAACGGCCGGAAGCGACGACGCACAAGACCATGACGCAGACTCCGAGTCCGACTCGGACGGGTGGGAAGTCGGGTCCGAAGATAGCAGCGACTCGGACTCGGGCGAATGGATCAACGTGGAGCATTCCTCCGACGACGAGGCGCCACCACCTGTCAAGAAGCAGAAGCAGAAGCAGAAGCAGAAGAGGAAGGCCAAGGCCGGCGCCGCAACTTCACGCTCCGACTCGGACAGCGAAAGCGAGCAAGAAGAAGAAGAACAAGAACAAGACGCCAACACCACTGCGTCCTCCTCCTCGGCAGCAGCAGCACAACTCGAAAGCATGCACCTCCTCGCCACAACCACCATCCTCACCCCCGCCGACCTCCAAAAGCTCCAAGAACTCCGCGCCACGGCCGCGATCGAGTCCGCCGCCGGTGGTGGCCATGCCGCCACCAGCCGCAAACCGGCGGTTCACGCGCCCCCGACCAGACACACGGACGACGGCCTCACGGCCGAGAACATCGAAGCTCCCGCCAAGTTGCGCCGGCTGACCAAGGAAGAGAAGGTGGCGCTCGCGCACGAGGGCAAGCCCGAGCGGGAGGAGCACAAGTCGACGCAGGCCATCAAGAGGAGCCAAAAGGCGGCGGCGGGCAAGAGCACCAGCAACCGGGAGAAGCAGCGCAAGAAGAACTTCCTCATGACGCTCGGCAAGGCCAAGAGCAAGCAGAAGCGGAGCTTGGTCGAGACGAGGAAAGTCCTCAGGGGTCACGTGGAGAGGAGCACGAGGGGAGGACGACGGAGGAATTTCGCATAGGCCTTTTTCAAGGAAAGACACTTGACACGTCTGGAATTCGGTTTGTGCTTGAAGGGGAAGGAAGCGGGTTTGCACTAGGGAAACGAAATCAAACTCCGAGATGGAGTTGCGCATTTGCAGTCGAATTTTGTTTGCAGCGAGTCTTGTCTCTGGGTTAGAAACGACGTGGCATCGATGGGCACTCATGGCTTTACTTGACTCCCAAAAAAATGAAGCACGGTATATATACAAAGTGGCGGGCATGTCACGGCAGCCCTGGAGCCTGTGCTTCTCGTCTCAGGCTGTAAGCACGTCTCGGGGCGGCTTCCCCGATTCGGAGGCCGATGACGGCGCCTTGTCGACATGTTGTTCTTGCTGTCCTTGCTGTTCCCCGGCATGCACAATGGCGACATGCCCATCCGCCACCAAATCCACCACGGCCTTGTACGCAGGCACAAAGTTGACACACGCGGCATACACCCAGCCCAGCGCCATGAACAGCAACGGCACAAACATGGCCAAGCCATAGTGAAACTCGTACCCCCCGCTCCGGAAGTAGTCGGCCGCCGCGCCCGTCGCGGGCGGGACGCACGCCGCGCCGACGACGCC
>SRQA01001196.1:0-11953 GCA_018360365.1 Claviceps citrina
TCTTCACCATCCTGACAGTCCACCCAACCCTCCTACCCGTCCTGCTCCCCGGCCAGCCCAAGGCCGTCCATCAAGCCAGTGTGCTGGCCATGCTCGAACTCTCTAACCCCCGAGCTCGCCCGCCTCGCCACCAACGCCGTCACCCTCGGCGACTTCGCCCTCCCCATGACCATCAGCGCCTTCGTCAAGGACATCTTCGCCGGCTTCCAGCTCCTGAACCTCAAGAACGACGTGCTGAGGAAGCGCGCCGACGCGGTCAAGTACGACGTCAAGCGCGTCGAGGACGTCGTCTACGACCTGAGCTTGAGGGGGCTGGTGGCCAGGCCGGCGGCGGCGGCGGCGGCCGAGGCGGCACCTGGCGAGGCGGCTGCGGCTGCGGCTGCGGTGGACACGGAGATGAAGACCGGGGAATGAGGGTGGATTGCGGGTGGGGGGGCTGGCGTGCAATGTCGGCACGGGACCGGATCCAGATACAGGAATTGAAAAAAGAAAACATCTTGCGGCATATCAAAGATTCGGAGGCAGGGCAGTTGCGGTGGGGGGAGAGGGGGGGAGCGGTTTGCAGTTGGGGTGCCATGACGAGTTCAACGTCCTACGAGGTGTATCGCCCATGAGACAGGAGATCAGAACGTGAAACGTAGAAAAAAAGACTTCATCCTTTCGAGCACAACCGCCCCAAGCCATGTTCCCCATACGTGCAAGGAAAAGGCCCATGACAGTGTTACACGCCTCGATTTCTCTTTCTCCGCTGAAATCCTACCTAGCAAACCTATGCCTTTCCTTGCCCCCTTGGCTCCTCGAAAAGCTCGCCAGCCCAAATCCATCCCAAATAATGCAAAAAAAAAAAAGAAAAAGAAAAAGAAAAAGAAAAAGAAAGAAAAAAAAATTCAAGTATTTCTCTCGCCAAACGCCATATACCTTGAATCCTGCCTCCGCCCCTCTCTCTCTGTTCTTGGCCAGTCTATCATCTGTTCTTTGGCCTTGTTTTGTTGCAGATACGAAGCCTCTCATCGTGTTTGATACCAAAATCAGTCATGTCTAAAAGTACACTTGTCGCCTCGCGCACATTTTCCTTGTTGCCAGAATGTACACGCCTTGGTTCCGATCAGCGCCTTGTTTGCTGGTTTGTGGGGTGGCAGAGTGGCCTTTTTTTTGCGGCCATCCTTGCCATCCTTTTCCCGGCAGTCTCCGCGATCCCAGTCGCGATCCCAGTCGCGCTCTCGATCCCGGTCTCTATCCGAAGACTGAGAGGTTGGCGGCGGCGGCGGCGGCGGCGGCGGCGGTGGTGGATGAGAAGCCTGGCCTTGCTGGCCCTGCGTCATTTGTGTCAGCAGCAAAAGTTGCTGATACGCCGGATCGTTGGGGTTCAGATTGCCCAAGAGATTCAGACTTGTGCCCTGAGTCTGCTGTTGTTGAGGCTGGTTGATGGCAGCCAGGATAGACTGGAGCTGGGTATCAGGAATCTGGGCCGGTTGATCGTGGTGGCCTTCGGCAACTGGCGGCGGCTGCGCCGTCTGACCACCCGTCATCTGTTGGAGAAGCGCCAGGTATGGCGCGTAAGACTGTTGATGCTGCTGCTGCTGCTGCTGCTGCTGCTGCCGAAAGTAGGCACTCCAGTCCTGCGCCTGGCCCTGACCCCAACCCCCGGCCGCGCCGCCAGCAGCAGCAGCCGCGACCATCGCCAACGCGTTCGCCTCTGCTTCAGCACGAGCACGGTCTTCTTCCAGCTTCCGTTCTTTGGTAGCCACCTCCCTGTTATAGCCGAGCCACCATTCGCGCACCCGTTCCTGGTCGTGCGCTAACCAATCTGGAGGAGCCGTGGCAGGGTATGGCTTGGTGGCCAGAAGCTTGGCAACGCTTTCGACATGATTGCCAATCATTTGCAGGTTCTTGTCGCCGTAATGATAAGGTCGACCCGGGTCCACGAGAATAGGATTCGCATCCCGCCAGCCTCTCACTTTGTCGGCTTGGAGAAAAGTCAAGACCTGCTCCTCGGCCGAAGGACCCGTACCAAATGGGAATCTGTGGTGCGCGAACTTGTCAAGCGGAGAGGACGGATATGATGCGGCCGCAGCCTGGTGTGAACTGGAAGAACGGTTCGGTGCTGCCTTTAATCGACCGAAGATCGAGTCGAGCTTGGTCGATGGGTTGTTCTTCGCCTCAATCCTTCCCAAAGCCGTAGACAGTGCCCGGTCCACGCCCATGTTCTGCTCCTCCCTCCACCGCAGCTGCAACTCCTCGAATCTGGCATCGTCAGTTGGAACGTATCCAGCCTTAGATTTGACGCCCTGCCTAGCTGCCTGCTCTGGCGGGGGCGATTTGGGAGTCGGGGGAATGTCGTCGACGTCAGTGTAGATGGCCATGAGCTCCCGCTGCTCACGTTCAGCCATCAACTTCTGCTCTTCAGTAGAAAATGTGACAATGCCACCTCGAGTAACGTAGCTCTTATTTCTGACATCAGATGGCAGATGAGAAAAGTCGGTAGCATTGGGACTAACCCATGGCTGGTACGGCACATCGTCATCGTCGTCTTCTTCTTCCACGTCGGCACGTTGCTTCAGGACCATTCCTTCGGATCGATCATCTGCCGCGTCACGTAGCATGTTGACATCACGACCCTCGTCCTCCCCGGCATCTTTCTGGAACACCCGTACTTGCACAAGCTCTTCTTCGGGCTTCCAGCTCACGCGCAGCCTTTTCCTTGCTTCTTTGCGCAGGCGTTTGGCCCTCTGCTCTGGTGTCTCAGAAATGTCAGACGCCTTGGATTCTTTGGATGCCGCAGAGACTGCCTCTGGCTTCTTGGAGTTGATGGAATCGAGCAACGAGGCAATGCCGGAAAGTGCACTGCTTGACGAGCTCGAGGACGACTTTGACGGAGCCACCTTGGCCTCTGATGAGGACTTGACTGTCGCGGCTGCTTTCTTGGGCTCGGATTTACTCTTGTCATCCGCAGAGGCGTTGGGACTATCGACTCCGAGGGGTTCAGCCTTTGTTGCAGGCTTGACAACAGGTCGTGTCTTTCCGGGCAGCACAGAAGACGTCGCGACTTTGACTGTGGGACCTGGTCTGATGCCGGACTGCGATGAAATCTTGGGCTGAGCCAGCTTCTTGCTCAGCGAACTAGGCCCCGCTTCAACAGCAATTTTCTTCACTATGCGTGTATCGGGATCGTCATCTCGGCCACGCTTCGCCGACGCCGCACCGCCGTCTGATGACACTGTCTGCTGCTTGACTCCAGCCTTCGCCCGACCCGATGCTGATGTGCCGGTGTACCCTGTCGCTGTTTCGGGTTCACTGGCCTTCGGGAACTTCTTGATCTTCAGCGAGATTTCTCGAACCAGGTCTTTGACCTCATCATCACCCTTGTCCTCGAACCTTTTCCGGACGGTATCGAAATTGGTCGTCTCGACTATCTTTCTCGTGATTCGAAAATGCGTGAACAGCTCAAGCACAATTTTAGGAAGCTTTCCAGAAAAGTCACCGGCTTTAATCGAGGAGATGAGCGAGTTGACTAAGCTAAGAATCAACTTCTGATGTCCGCCCAGGTTGTCTAGGACGGCATCATCAGCATGTTCGACAGTGGCATCCAATGCTCGGTATAGAGCCTCCTTTTTCCGCTCGGCATCGTTCTTCTTCTCTGCAATGACTTCGCCAGGCTGCTTGTTCTTAACAGCCTGGTCGAGATCGACTTTGCTTCGGTTCATGTCTGTTCGTAGCTTGATAAGAAGGTCCCCAGCTTGCTGCACACGCCCCGCTATTAGCGAAGTGGTGCGCGGAGTGACTTGATCAACGTGGACAAATCCGATGACGTCCCATGCCGCGGCTTCGATGGGATCTGTGGGACGGGTGGCGGGGCGGATCTAGACGACTTGTTAGTCAGAACAATCCAATGGCATACGCCTACACGGCCAGTACTAAAGTGCTCACAGGTCTGTGGCGCTCGCCTTCAAGAGATTTCTTGGCTTTCTTCTCGGCCTTGTTCTTCGAGGCTTCGTCTGACTTCAGTTGTTCTTTCAGAGCATCTGCAGCATGTTAGAGTTTTTGCCAGCAAACAGCAAGATGGCCGGTCACGACTTACGGGGGTATTCGGTATACTTGGGCTGTCGCTTGCCCAATTTCTTCATAGACTGATCATACTCATCCAGCAGTTTCTTTGCCTCTGCTCGTCTTTCATCGAGACCACTCCTTTCCGCAGAGGGACGATACTTGCTAGTAAATCGACCTTGGACTTCGCATGGCAGAGCGTATCCCAACTCGGGTATGATGGGTTGCCCGCTACGAGGGGGAAGAGCAACCAATGGAGCCAACTTGTCATAGCTTTTCGGGGCTGGGAACACGACTCGGATTAGATTGACAGGTCTGGTAGAGGAGTGACAAGAAGAAGGAGCGCCTTTACCTGGAAGCTTGAGGGAACCCTCATAAAGCAAATGGGGTAGCCCCCTGATGGATGGGTATCTTGCCTGAGCTGCCTTATTGCGCTTCTTGAAGTTGGATATCAACCTTGCCTCTTCCGCCGACGGCACAGGAACGGGTAGAGTGTCTACATCCTCAGTCTTCTTGATGGACAAGTCAAGAGGCAAATCGGTCACTGCTACCGGGCTCTCGACCGCAGGCGGTTCGGACACAGCTTTGGGTGGGCGCTTCCGCTTCTTCGGAACTGGGGATTCTGCCGAGGCAGAAACTGGCTGTTGACCACCGGGGGAAGCGTGGTGCGCAGACTGCGTCAAGGAAGGGTCAAGATGAAGTGGCTGTGTCTGATGGCCTGTTTGAGAAAAAGCACCAGGTTTCTGAGCATAGTTTGAGCTGTGTACGGCTTGCTGGCCGTGAGGATGAGTCTGCAGTTGAGCAGGATGGTGAGAGGAATGTGACTGTTGAGGCTGTTGAGGCTGTTGCCGGGTTTGCTGTTGATGATCCTGTTGTTCCTGTTGTTGTTGTTGCTGCTGCTGCTGCTGCTGCTGCTGCTGCTGCTGCTGCTGCTGCTGGAAGGCCAAGTGCACGTTGGGATCTTGGCCAAAATGACTCGGCTGGCTATTTATTTTTTGGACAAATTCTTGGCCATGTGAATAGGGTCGTTGCTGCTGGGTTGGCGTTGATTCCTGAGGCTGGCGAGAGAAATGCTGCTCTTGCTGGAAGCTGTTCTGCAGACCATCAAAATGCTGGACTGTTGGTTGGCTGTGACGATTGCCAGCTCGAGGCAGAAGCTGGTTCGGATCGTACTGGGCTACCGGTGGGTTGAAACCATGTTCATTTTGACCAGAGAATTGAAATTCGGGCTGCCCGTAGTCCTCGACCGGTCCATGATGCTGATGTGAATGGCTTTGATTCAAACTCAAATTACCCTTGGACTGCTGCCCGTAAATATCAGAGTGCATATCACTAAAGGCGGGGTCAATTACATCTTGGACAGGGCGGGAAAATTGCTGATTGAGGGCCAAGGAACTATGGCCACCATGGAAGGCTGCATCACCGCCTTGCGAGTGGTGAAGGCCGGCTCCCAAGAAAGCGTCGTCTTGGTGAGTTGAGTTGAAGAAGCTTGGCGGCTGGCCGCCTTGATGATTGGCTATGTGTGCAAAAGAGCCAGCCTGGTCGGCCACGGGCTGCGGCCAGGCCTGGTTGGGGTCGAAATGTTCATCTTGGCCTCCATAGCCAAAGTCTGCCGGCCACGAAGTCTGTCCACCCGCGCCGCTTTGGCCCGAGCCGGGCCAGGACTGCATTCTAAGTGATGGTTCGGTCTTTGCCCAAACATGCACTACTTCATGAGCAACAGCAACCAGAGGAGAGGGTCTATAGCTATCAGATCATGTCAGCGAACACCACCAACCCGGGTGAGCGCGCATCGAGAGTGGCCGCAAGTGCAAGCAAGGCAACGGATAATGGAGGAAGAGAGGGAGGATTGCAAGATGCCTTCGACACAAGCCTGCGACACCACCACGCAACCAAAGTGGCTGACTGTGCTGGCTTCTACAAGGAAGGAGCGTCTTGTGGTGACTCGTGGGTGGAGGGAGGTCATGACCATCGTACAAGGGCGCGCCGCAAGTACTTACCTCGAGAGCTAGCGTGGCAAGGGACTTGCGACTGCGATGGACGCGTTAACGGCCGATTGTCGGCTTTGGGGCGCCCCACTTTGGCCGCTAGTCAAGAAACAGCAAAACGCGCAGGGGTTGGGTCGATCTTCTGTCTTCTGTGAGAAATGCGACCAAGTTGTGCCAAGGACAATCTGTGCTAAGAGAAGGAAGTGTCAGTCCTTTATCTTTGTTCGTCCGGAATTGACAAAGATGCAAGTCGAAGGGGGCTTGTGGAGATCCTGAGTCCGAAGCGTTGATGATGGTTATGGAGAGAATGAGAGGTAGAAGGAACGCCCAAGTTGTTCAACCATGCTGCTGCGTCTCCTCGGTGATGCACGATATCCAAGCCGATAATGGCCATCACCATGTACACCACCGACATGAACAGGCGACCAAGATTGTGTAGAACAGGCCCGCAAGAGAGCAGAGGCCAATGGAATATTAAGAGAGAGAAGAGGCCGATGCATTCATAAAGGATCCAAACAGGTCCTTAGGTTGTCCCGGCTGTTCGACTTGAGTGGCCGCCTTGTTCCCAGTGGTGTGAGGTGACATCAGGAGTTCCATCAACTGGGCACCCGCGACGACAATTGTGCAACCATCCAGGTATGGGTACCAGACGACGGGGCAATCGTCTATGCCCATGTTGTGATGTCTTCATTCTGTCCTCGGCTCTTTTCTTTACAATCGCATGATCCCATGTGACAACCCAGTCGGAGAGTTGTGGCATAGGACACGTGATGTTTTTTCTATGTCTGGTACTTTGTGCCTGTGAAATTGCCACCAAGACTGATGCGCTGATGCGCCCGCTTCTGCAGGAACCGACCGTCATTCCCATCATTCTGGCCCGTCTCTTTGAACTGGTCTGGAGAGAGCGGTTGATTCCGAATCCTCAATTCGCGACTTTTAAAAGAGGGGGCCATAGAAAAAGGCTCACGGCAGTTTCATGGATGAAAAACACCAGAATCATACAGAAATGCCGGTGACGCTGCTTCCATTCATACTGGCAACAGACTCAGGCGGGGGAGGGAGGGTTGACTAACTCTGGGAAGAGAAGCTTCTCGCCACCCAGACAGGAAGGTTTTGTGAAGGATAAGGAGAGGGAGGGTTCTCAGGTGTCAGGATATAGCATACCCAGGTGAATGTTATTGCTCTTTTAATTCTCCGTCACGAACCCGAGTTGTGCATCATGTGCCTCTCTGTCGCGCTGTTTACGGGCAAATGAACGCGCTTTACGGAGAGGTGCAGAGACCATGCGACAGCCCAGCGATCGAGAAGTTGGTGGTATTACGGCGGGAATGTCGAGGTCAAGTTGGAAGATGAAAAGAAACTAGCACCAGGTCCAGATGACGCCGCAGCTTGCCAATTAAAACCGATGCCACTCGCTTCGCAGCAGATGGCGAGATGCAAGATGCTTGATGGAGGACAGGAGATGTTGGTTGAAAAGTAAGGTGAGCTTCGTAGCCAGGCTGGCCCCCCTTTCCGGTGGCCAGATATATCAGGCCGCAAGGCGTGGAGCACCTCTGAGTTATGCCACCACTTAACGCTTGCCTTGTGATGCGCGTGGTTGAGCGGGAAGGGAGCCCCGGAATTTGAGTCGCTCCGATCCCACAACGCAGGCGCCGCCCAGGCCATGCGCAGTGAGTCAGTGACACTGATTATACGGCCACTGCTGTCGTCAGCGTGCCAGCAACTTGTCGTGAACAGGTCCAGCTCAGCTTGATGTGTCGATGATGTCGCTCCAACTTTGATACTGCCCCTTCCGACGTTCCAGATTTCCGAATCGCCAGCTTGGCAGTACTTCTTTGTGGTCGAAGCTCCGGATCACTGCATGCATTCATTTCATCCGCCCAGGCAACGTGGCCAGCCAAACCTAGCTCTGCTCACTACCACCCCACCATCCCGCTCACTTCGAAATCGGCCAGTCCGCGACGATGGCTTCCAAAGGCAACTCGTTGCGGGATCGACAAATAGGTATTGCTGCAACCATTTGAACTCTCTTACAACGAGTCTGAGAATCTAACTACTCTTGGGCAGCTTCGCTCAAGAAAATCCTCAATCTCAACGAAGTTCCTGACCCGGGCGAATCCGACGATGCTCATGCCCACGGACTTCTCGCGCCTGTCGCGCCCATACTAGATGCCGAGGGCAACCCAATCTGGAAGGTTCTGGTGTTTGATGATATGGGACGAGATGTCATTAGCAGCGTCATGCGCGTCAGTGACCTTAGGTCAATGGGCGTCACCATGCACATGCAAGTATCTTCCTTCATTTGCATTCAAACGTTTGGAAGCACTGACAGGTGATTCGTTGGAAAAGGCATATTGGGACCTCTCGGCACCCTATTCCTGATGTTCCCGTTATATACTTGCTCGAACCGAACGCACAGAACTTGCAAGCCATCACAAGTGATCTACAAAAAGGATTATACTCCCCAGCCTACATTAATTTCCTGTCGTCCCTTCCAAGACCTTTGTTGGAGAACTTTGCGACACAGACAGCCACGGCCGGTACCTCGGAAAAGATTGCGCAGCTCTTCGACCAATATCTCAACTTTATCGTGGCCGAACCAGATCTGTTTAGTCTGGGCATGCAAAACGCGCACACATACTGGGCACTGAACAGCGGCAGGACAAGTGATGAGGAGGTTGAGGCGGTCGTAGACCGGATAGTCAGTGGTCTTTTCAGCGTTGTCGTCACTATGGGTATGCGTTGCTGAGAAATCCGTGCCGTCCCCGACTTACTGACCCTTGGTCCCAGGAGCGATTCCCATCATTCGCTGCCCTAAAGGGGAAGCTGCAGAAATGGTCGCAGCCCGCCTCGATCGGAAACTCCGAGACCACATACTCAATTCGAAAGACAACCTCTTCTCCAGCGCGCGGCCCTCCAACGGTGGTACGCCGAGCTCTCGGCCCGTCTTGGTACTGCTCGATCGCAACGTCGACTTGATACCGATGCTGTCCCATTCTTGGACATATCAGTCTCTCGTTCACGACGTACTCAACATGAAGCTGAACCGCATCACTATCGAAACCCCGGTTGACGAAAATAACAGCGCCAAAGGTAGCACCAAGAAGTCGTATGATCTGAGTGCCAGTGACTTCTTCTGGGCCAAGAATGCTGGAGTCCCTTTCCCCCAAGTAGCCGAGGACATTGACGCCGAATTGACAAAATACAAGGAAGATACGGCAGCCATTACGAAAAAGACTGGCGTCTCTGACTTGGAAGATTTACAGAATGACACGGGCGCAAGTGCTCAGCATCTCAAGGCAGCGATAACATTGCTGCCGGAGATGCGAGAGCGCAAGGGCACTCTGGACATGCACATGAATATTTTGGCAGCTTTGCTATCAGGTATCAAGGATCGACAACTGGACAATTACTTCCAGCTTGAGGAAAATGTCATGAAGCAGACCAAGGCACAGGTCATGGAGATCATCAAGGATGACAACAAGGGGAAAGAGCCTCTGGACAAGCTCCGATTATTCATCATTTGGTTCCTGAGTACCGAACAAGAGGTGGGCCGAGCTGAGTTCGAAAGCTTCGCCAAAGCCCTCGAAGCCGCTGGAGCACATGTCTCATCCTTGCCCTACGTTCGACAGTAAGTGTTGCATTGCGTTGCGTTGCTGATGATGAGCAGGCGGGTGGCACAAAGGCGTGCAAGAGAGACACACAGGTTTCCCGTGGCTAACCATGTGACTCCTAACAAAAACAATAGGGTTCGTGCCACGACCAAGATGACACAGCTTACTACGATAAATGACAACTCGGGTCAACAAGCCACGTCGTCCGACTTGTTCGGTCGCTTCTCTTCCATATCGACGCGCCTGACTGATCGACTGAAAGAGACGGGTGTCCCTTCAGGTCTGTCCTCCAACTTTGAGTCTCTCATTTCTGGTGTCAAGAACTTCTTGCCGGCAGACCGCGATCTCACGGTGACCAAGATTGTGGAATCCATCATGGATCCGTCGGCTGCCTCTTCGTCGGCCATTGCCAAGACTGAAAACTACCTGTACTTCGACCCTCGGTCGGCAAACGCTCGCGGTACCATGCCTCCGCCAAGTGCGCTTCGGTCGGGTCCTGGAGCCAACGCGCCGGGCGGCATGCCCGGCTTGCAAGGCACGGGTCAGGCAGCAACCTTTGGCCAGCGCCGCCAAGGGTTCACCGAAGCGGTCGTCTTCACTGTGGGGGGCGGAAGTATGGAGGAGTACAGCAATCTGCAGGAGTGGGTTGGGCGGACGAGCAAGGACCGTGGCAGAAAGAGGGTTGTATATGGCAGTACGGAGCTCGTCAATGCCAGGGAATTTGTAAAGGAAGAACTGGAGAGGCTGGGCGGTGAAGTATCTTCATGAAACGAACTGATGTAAAACCAGCGGGTAATGGTAGAAGGTGGTTCGAAGTATCCAGGGCAGGACAAAGAGACGACAAAAATGCCCCTAAAATGAAAGTGATGAAACGCGAGTGCCGATGCATACCTGAACAAAAGACGGCATACTTGTTGGGCCGCATGATATCATGGCCATTTTGTGCGCAAGAAGCTGAATGGATCGATTAGAAGGTGATGCGCAGGTTGAAAAGCGTCTGGGCCGGGGAAGCAAAACCAGACCTGCTGCACGCTATTCCACCCACCGGATGCTCATGATGGGGCCCTCGACCAACCATGGGGCCGCGATGCGCCGCGCATTCGAGGCTGTCGGGACGTGCTTTGGGACACGCACCACCACCACCACCACCACCACCACCACCACCGTAGTAAACCTTGGCTGCCCTTTTCCTTCCAGTCCACACAGCAACTCCATCACCAAGCTGGGTCGTCAACGCCTCCTCCTGGCCACTTGCCCCCTCCCACTCGACACTCGACATTCCCTCATTGCCTTCAGCATTCACACGCGGCATTTCGTTTTCCCCTTTCTGTCGCGATTCCACTCGGCACGATCCGCCACCAAATACTGCCTACTAGGCACCTACCTACCTACCTACCTGCTCCCTTTTGTCCACATCTCCTCTCCCAAGACATGGACGAGTCACCCAACAAGGCCGAGAAATCGGCAGACCACCGCAAAAGCGGCTACAAATCATGGAAGAAGAAGTACCGCAAGATGCGCATCGTGTTTGATCAGAAGATGCAACAAGGGGAGGAGCTGCACAAGAGGGAGGACAAGGCGTCGGCGACGGTGAAGAGACTCGCGGTAGAGAACGAGTATGAGCCCCCCCCCCCCCCCCTCCCCAATCCGCACCTCAATCATGAACCTCGAATTGTCCGCGAATAGAAGGGAAGAAGAAAAACCTGCTTCAAGGGAGTCAAGAGCTAATCAACGATTCTCCACAGCCGTCTCCTGGACCTCCTCCTCGACATCAACAACTCGCCCCAAATCCCGCTCGACAAACGGATAGACGTCTCGCTCAAGCCCACATCCTCCTCGAGGCACGTCCTCCCCCTCGACAGGCGGCACGCACAGTTCAAGCACCTCCCGATGAAGCACCTCGCGCAACTCCTCGTCGACATCCCCCACTCGTCCTACAGCGCGGCCAAGTCGCTCCGGCGGCCCTACATAGCCGACCTGTCGGCCCCCGACGGGGAGAGCTACCCGTGCAGCTTCCTCAGCGCCGACGACGTGGACAACTACATCCACGACATCGACAGCCTCATCGACCCCGAGACGCACATCCCGACGCTCGCGCCCCGCGCCCACCCCTCGTCCCAGCCCGTCACGCACTCGCACCTCAAGAACCCAACCAGCGTGACCAACTGGCTGCGCAAGCACGCGTCCAAGATCTTCCTCCAGGACGGCGAGGCCCATGACGGGGACGACGACGGCCACGCGGGCGGCCACCACGCGGGCGGCCACACCGGCGGCAGAAAAACACGTGCCGCCCGTGGCGAGCGCGGC
>SRQA01001197.1:0-11951 GCA_018360365.1 Claviceps citrina
CATGATGGGGGAGGGGGGGGGGGGAATATTTGTTGCGATATTGGTTTGGGGATGCGGGAGGTTTTGCTGGTCTTTCTTTTGCTTTTCCTTTTTTTTTTGGAGGGGGGAGGAAAAGGGGGGGTGACGTATCTTGCTTGTCCTGATAGGGGTTAGTCTCGCGGGTGCATAACTGGGTCTGTCTGTAGATGTCTGTTGTTTTTGTATTCCCAAGGACGCCCACCTACCCTATGGTGACTTGGATTGCTACATGGCAAGACTGATGATGGATCACCAGCACATGTGGGTTCCCATCTTGCGTAGCCTTTGGGTGTTAAAGCAAAGTCCGACACGAGCATGTATAACGGTTGTTTTTCCTCCCCCAACACTGGCGGAAAGACAGACTTTACTGCTCATGCCATCTACCAGGATAGTCCAGTATGGCAAGGTATGATCACCGTATGTGTGCGTATAGGCTGGTCATCATCTGTCCACTAAACTTGTTCCTGTCTCTGGCTCCAGCCGGCGAACAGCACAGCGCACTCGACAGAGCTACACATGACAAAATGCCATAGGATACAGGAGAAAAAAGGGAACAGGAAACGGTGATTCCAACGACGAAAAAAGAAAAAGAGGCCAGTCAACATGAATGTATCCAAAAGATCAAACTCTTTCCATCATGAGACGGCTTGATCATGACCGAGACAGGGGTCGAACCTGCGACCTTCTGATTGCGAGTGTTCCTCAGTACCACTGATGAATCGTAGTCAGACGCTCTGCCATTGAGCCACACGGCCTTGTTTGATGAGCTTCAAATCGCTCAAATCATAATAAGTACCTAACTCCATCCTGAATCCCCGGCCGCGCTTGCACTTGTCCTCCCCCTCCCCTGAACCGTGTGCGCAGTATCTAGTATCCGCAAACACACGCGGTACTTTTCCTGCACGAGTTTCGCGTCCCGGCATTTCAGTCTGCTCCCCGGGGGAACTTCGGGGAACGGGAGGCATTGCTCGTATGTGCAGGTACGCATCGTTGCGAATCATATCCATGGTGACCAGCCGCATCTGCGAAGCAGGCTCCTCCTCATTGAACCTGTTGCTGCCTCGGATTTGCCACACACACAGACACACACGCAAAAAAAGGGAAAAGAAAGCAAATAAGACATCACACAGCCCATCGCTCGGCATGGTCTCCGAGAAAAAATGTTTCTATATATCGTACATGTTGGTTTGTAAGAAGAAAAGAAAGCAACATGTTTGAAGCACGCCAGAAAAAACAACCCCCCCCCCCCTCCCCCAACAAAACCACGACTTTACGACGCCGCCAAATCCCCCCCCGTCTGCTTCCACTTCTGCGCCATGGCCATAATGTTGGACAGATTCTTGGCCTGCTCGTCGTCCGCGGGGAAGATGTAGTCAAAGTACTCCTCGTACGAGTCGTCCTCCAGACGCCGTCTCTTCTTGATCCGCCGCGGCATCTGCTTCTGCACACTCTCCCTGTCCTGCTCGGACCCGTGCTCGCGCTCAAACGACAGCCACGCGTTGAGCAGGGACACGCGCTCCTCCTTGAGGTCCTTGTCGCGCATGCTCTTGTGCGCGCGCTCGAATACCTTGCGCGCGCGCGCCTTGGCCGCCTCGCTGAGGGGCTGCTCTTCTCCCTCGGCGGCCCTTGCGGCCTCGTCGGCCTCGTCGGCCTCGGCCTCGTCCTCGTCGGGGATGTTGATTTCAAAGTGCGCGTAGCTGATCCAGACCTTGACGTGGTTCGTCTTGTCGAGAAGTCGCTCGTACAGCTCGCGCGTCCTGTCGTACTCGCCTTCCTCCTCCTCAAAGTCAATGTAGGCCTTCCACAGCAGCTCGGGCATGTCCAGCTGCGGCTGGTTGACCGCCAGCTCGAAGATGGCCCTGGTGCGGTCCAGGTCGTCGAGGCCGCGCTCCAGCTCGGCAAATTTGATCCACGTCTGGCAGTTGGCCGGGTTGTACTCGATGTGCTTCTCGTAGAGTTTGCGGCACCGCACAAACTCAAACAGCTTGCGCTCGAGGTCGATGTAGCCGTTGAAGATCTTGTCCTTGGGACAGTTGCCCAGGGCGCTGCCCAGCAGCTTCCGCGCGGCGGGCAGCTGTCCCTGTCGGACCTCGAACTGGGCGGCCAGGAGCCAGACCTTGGCAAAGGTGAATTTCTTGTGCGGTATTTGGCCCAGGCAGGTGCTGTATATTTGTCGCGTCCGCTCCATGTCCTGGCCCTCGAGCTCTTCCCAGATGGCGTAGAAGATCCAGAGATAGATGTACCGTCGCCAGTGCCGCTTTTCCTGCGTGGGCGGTACCTGGGCCACGGCTCTCTCGTACACCTCTCGCACGCGATCCGCGTCCCTGCCGGACTCCTCGAGACCGGCGTAGTCGAACCAGGCATCGTAGTTTTTGGGGTTCTCCTTGACCTGCTCTTCATAGTGCCTCCTTCGCTTCGACAGCACAACATCCTCCACCCCGTCCTTGTCGCCAAACTGTTTCTCAAACGTCGTATAGGCCTTGTGCAGCAACATGGACTTGGAGCGCGGCAGACGATCCAGCGCGTATTTGTAAATGGCGCGGGCTCGCTCGTATTCCTTCAGCTTGGACTCGAAGCGCGCATAGGCGATGAAGAGCCGTTCGTCCACAAACTCGTCGCCCAGGGCCTCAACGGCACTCCCAAACACCTCACGCACCAGCTCGCTCGTGCCGTACTCCTCCTCGAACTTGGCCCACTTGATCCAGTTGCGAGGTTCGGGGTGGACGACGGTGAAGTCGTGGAAAATGGCGCGGGCCCTGTCGAACTCGCCATATCTCTTCTCCAGCTTGATGTACGCACTCCAGGCCGCCTCGTCGGGCTGCCACTGCATCCACCGGTCAAACACCTGTCGGGTGCCGGGGATGTTGCCCAGCATCTCCTCCATGTACACATATTTGTACCACAGCTTGTCCACGCGCGGCAGGATGGTGACGGCCCGATCGAGCAGATTCCGCGCGTGGTTGATGTTCCTCGACTTCATCTCGGCCTCGATGTAGCGGATCCACAGCACGACATTGTGAGGCAGAGCGTCGAGGGCGCGCTCAAAGACCGATCTGGCCCGGGCAAACTCCTTTTGCTCCAGCTCCCATTGCGCATACTGGGTCCAGTTCTTGAGGTTGACGCGGTTGCGGCGCACGTAGTCCTCGAACCCCCTGCGCTTCCTGCCCTGGTACTCGTGGAGCTCTTCGAGGTCGGAGAATTTCTGGGTCGGCGCCTGGATGCCGACTTCTTGACGGTCGACGGCCTCGCGGAGGAGCTGTTCGGCGCTGATTTGAACCGGCGCGGCGCCCTTGTTCTTGACCCTCGGGGGCCCTCTGGAAGACTCCATGATGGAAGGAGTGTGATGACGGCCGCAAGTGCTCGCAAGTGCTGGGACGCCTTCGCGCAGACTTGTTGAGGAGAGCGAGCTCAAGCGCGGGCGGAAAAAGCGCGCCTAAAAAAAAAAAAGGACGGGAGGTGGACGACGAGGCGCAGAGTTTGTCTCCACCCGGGAGTGCACGGACCATCCACCCTCTACTCGATAGATACGGCTCCATCCTGGCCTCGCAGTCCAAGCCTTGCGTGCGTTGGGAGCAGAATTTGTTTGCATCATCCAGATTTCTTTTACACTCGCTGAATAACGCAACATCCCACACGCCTTCCCACCCGCTGCGCGCGCACTCCCAGAAGGATACAGAACAGCATCGCGAGGCCCGTATCCAGACGCCGCCATGTCTACGGTCGCGGACGAGCTGCTCAACGACTTTGGAAGCTCAGGGGACGAAGCAGAGGAGCAAGAAAACGACGGCTTGGTGCGCGATGCACCGCATCGGAATGGAGACCTCGACGCCATGGATCTTGACGGCGAAAACGACGGCGAGTCGGATGAAGCTGAAGGTGGCGACCCCAAGGATGCCGAGGACACGGAGGCGACCAAGGCAAAGGTCGAGAAGATGCAGCTCGGCGCAGTCAAAGATGTCCGCAGTGTGGCCAGCTTGATGGCAACATTGGAGCCGGTACTGGAGGTTAGTTTCTCCCTTTCCCCCCTTCCTCTTCTTCTTCCCATCCCACGACGAAGGCCACGGCCGCGTCATCTTTGTTTTCGATGAAGACGATTTCGTTTACATTCGAACTTGACGAGTACAACAGCCCTGACCGTGTGGGGGACCGAACCGGTTTTACATATAGAAAATTGCGCATTACCGGTCGCAAGCATCTACGCAGACGACGACAAACGTCGGCAACATCGAGGACCACCCGGAATACCACCTCCTGACGCAGTCCAACAGTCTGTCAACCATGATCGATGGAGAAGTCGCCCTCGTGCACAAGTTCATCCGCGACCACTACTCGACGCGATTTCCCGAACTCGAGCGACTGGTCACGACGCCGCTGGAATACGCCAAGGTGGTGTCCATCATCGGCAACGGACCCATGGACTCGGAGAGCATCAAAGCCCTGCAGACGTCGACGGATAACCCCATGAAGATGGGCCTCAAGGCCGTCCTGGACGGGCCATCGCTCATGGTCGTCACGGTCGAGGCAACGACGTCCAAGGGCCACGAACTCAGCGCGGAGGAGCTCGTCAGGGTGCGCCAGGCGTCCGCCATGATGGTGGCGCTGCACAAGGCGAAGCAGACCCTGACCGAATACGTCCAGTCGCGCATGAACATCTTTGCGCCGAATCTGACAGCACTCATTGGCTCTCTGACGGCCGCCCAGCTGCTGAACGCGGCCGGCGGCCTGACGGGCCTGTCCAAGACGCCGGCTTGCAACATCCCCTCGTGGGGCTCCAAGAAGAGACAGGCCGGTCTGGCAACCAATGTCGGCATCCGGCAGCAGGGCTATCTCTACAACTCGGACATGATCCGCGGCATCCCGAACGATCTGAAGAAGCAGGCCATGAGAATCGTGGCGGCCAAGCTGGCCCTGGCCGCACGGGTAGATCGCATCCACTCCACGCCCGACGGCTCGACGGGCGACCAGCTCAAGTCGCAGTGTCTCGAACGACTGGAGAAGCTCACCGAGCCACCGCCCAACAAGGGCCAGCGCGCGCTCCCCGTTCCCGGCGACAAACCGTCCCGAAAACGAGGCGGCCGACGTGTCAGGAAAGCCAAGGAAGCCGTGGCCACGACGGAGCTGCGCAAAGCCCAGAACCGAGTCGCGTTTGGCAAAGAGGAGAAGGAATTCGGCTACGGGACCGGCGAGGGCACAATCGGCATGGGAATGCTGGGCCAGCAAAACGACGGCCGCATCCGAGGCGTCCAGATCGACCAGCGCACGCGAGCAAAGCTGAGCGCCAAGAGCAAAGGCTGGGGAGGCGGCGGCGGCGCTGCCTCTTCCATCGGGGGCTTTGGCCAAACACCCGGCAGCATCGATCTCCGCGGAAAGGGCCTCCGCGCGTCCGGGGTGGGAACCACGCTTGGTTCGGCCACGGGCACGGGCACCGCCTCGTCGCTCGCCTTCACGCCGGTGCAGGGCCTGGAGCTCGTCGATCCAAAGGTGCAGGCGGAGCTCAGCAAGAAGCGCAAGGCGGAAGAGGATCGATGGTTCAAGGGCGGCACGTTTACGCAGGTGGGCGGCATGGGGTCGTCTTTGAACGGCGGGAGCGGCAGCAGCGGCGGCGGCTTTAGGGTGCCTCAACTTCCGGCAGCCAAGAGGCTGGACACGGGCTCTACCAAGATGGCTCCTCCGCCGCTGCCACGGAAGTAAAAAGGAAGAGATGCCAGGCATGTCACGATTGGTTTTCCCCCCAGACAGAAGGCCGCACTCGGGAAAAAGGGGGAGGGAGGCGGGCACCAAGAGGGCTGGCTATACTGGCGACGTTTGGCGAAGCGTAAGCCTTTGTCTCACGCTCCTCGGGCGCCACCTTGCTTGCATATCACACACACGAAGCGCAGGTATTTGTCCCGTCGGTCCGTCCTCTCTGCCATTTTCTTCTTCTTCTTCTTCTTCTTCTTCTTCTGCTTCCCTGGCAAACAGAGGCTGCTGATTACTTGTTCCATGATGCGTTATTTTTTTCTCTCTCCATTTTCCTCCATCTTTTTCGCTTTTTCGTTTAGAAACCCAAAAAAAAAAAAAAAAAAAAAAAAAAAAAGAAAACTCATTGTATGTATGTATATTAGCAAGAGAGAGTGCGTGCAGCAGATGATGTTGGTACGTGTCCGGGGAGTGGGATGGTTTCGCAGCTTGGGGAGGATGCAATGGGCGGAAATATGGTCAATGGGGCGTTTGTTTTTGGTACACGTTTTTTTTTTTTTTCGTTCTTGGGTTTACCCGAGAGCGGAAGGGATGAAGGAGGGTGATGCTCGTTGCTCGTTGCTCGCACCTAAAGTCATGGGGAGAGGATGGATGGCTTGAAGCCTGGAGATGTATATGGTATACCCCGTTGTCTGAATCACCCTTTCACGAAGTGGCGCATGGGATCTGTCAAAACAAGTGATGCAAGAAGAAAACAGATATATCCAGCCAACCATCCCCCTCCCCCTACTCTTCGTAAAAAAAATAAAAAAAATAAAAAAATAAAAAATAAAAAAGACAGGTACGAGAACTAGTATCCCCCCCCTTTTTTTGCGTGCCTGGTTTTGCATCTTTTTTTTTTGTTTTCTTTTCTTCTTCTCGTTTCCCCGACACCAAAGACCTCGGCCATGCACAGGAGTTTTTCTTATTTTTATTGTATAAAATGTTTTTTTTAACCCCGGGGGGTGTGGGTGGTGACACTCGATGGCCGTTGACACTGGTCGGTCGGTCCCCCTTCTTTCTGCCCCTTCTTCCCTTCCTTGGCGCCTTCCTGCACGCTGGCTGGCAGCAGCAGCATCAGGGGCCCCGGGCTCCCCACGCCAGCCCAATCTTCGAGTCGTGTTCTTGCATCATCATCGTCGTCATCGTCTTCATCATCGTGAATGTAGAGGCTCATCGCCATCTCCGCCTGCGGGCCCTGGCCTTGCGCTTTTTCCAGAACTCTTGCTTGCTGTCTTCTGCCGTCCCCGTAGCCCACCCCGCGACAGCAAGGAGATTACCGAAAAAGAACGGATTAGAAAATCATCCTCAGACCTTGGAGGCAATGCAGTTTCTTTTTCACCGCATCGAGATGTACATGGCCCGTTGTTTGCAAGGGGGTTAGGTTAGTCAACCATTTCAACAAGGGGGGTGTCTTGTCTCCCCGGAACTTGGACGGGAGGGGAAATCATGACGGTGACGTCGTAGTAAAGAGAGTTCCCCAGATGGGTAATGGTTTTCTCCCTTTTCCTTCCGGCCGACCACTGACGACCGGATCGCCGGGATTCTCAGCCCTTGCTGTTTTCTTTGTTCTTTTTTTTTTTTGGCCTTTTTGGGGCTCACAGCGCGAGTTTCTGCCTCTTCCTTCTACAGCGCGTGACAAGGGCAGATCTGTATACAAGGGGTTCGCGATGCAGGCACCCCTCGAGAAAAAGGTGGGTAGGCATGTATAGATCCTTCACAAGTTGACCGGGCGTATGCAGGCACCTAAATCTAGTAGGTACAAACCTACCTACTACCTACTAGGTAGTTCGTCATACTGGTAGTAGGTTTTGTCCACTTTGCCCATGAGTCGATGACGTCGTTGAAGGCCAATTGGAAGAATCCCCGAACAGCTCTCGGACGTTGTTAAATCATCTGGCTTTGGAATTGGAGGGCAACAAATGCCCTTGCTGGCCCCGGGTCACGAGGCCGATGACTGACTAGGTAGGGACCTATGGGAGTAGTCTGTTCATCATGTTTGTGCAGTTTAACGAGGGTTCGATTGACATGTACGACGTGCCGTTTGGTACGTGAGCCCGGTTCTTTCAGGTACAACGCCACATTAGCAGCGAGAAGGCAGTGCCTGGCAAGCCACTTCTCGGGTCTGGGAATTCATGGGGCTCAGCAAATGGCCAAATTCGTTGTCTTGGCTGTTTGTGGGGGTTTGCGTTGGAGAGAGACCCTTGAGTCTTTGACGCAGGTGTCATGGGCAAGATGAGTAACTCGCACGGGGCTTATCACGAACCACGTGCAGCTGTAGCCCTGTGTACCTCGGGAAGTGTTAGCTAAGAAATCCCGCGAGGTAGACTTTTAAAACAATTCAATTCGACTATACGTCCATACCCCAGAATGATGCGGTGGCCCAACTTTCCCGTTTTCGGATCCCCCTTCTCTTCTTGGGTGGAGCAGGAGCGGCGGCCTTGTCTGGTTCCGGTGACTACCAGGTACCTACCCACTTCCTAGCAGGTACAGTGTACTTCAACTTTGTGGGCAGTGGCAGTTTGGGTCAGGTGGGGAACTGGCCGGCGTTTGAAATGGTGGGTTTTTTCAGGGTAGCGAGATCTTTTCCCGATGGCACCGCCAACGCCTCGATCGTCAAGCTTTTTAGTGGAGAAGGAGAGCCTCGGGCGGAGCAGAATGGCCGGCACCGTCGACGCGCCAAACTGCGGCGGTGGCCAACTGCCAACGCAGCCGCGGCCTGTGGTGGCTTGCTGGCGATTGGGCTGCTGGCCCCGAGGCAGTGGGGAAGGCAGGAAAAAAAAAAAAGGGCATTGGTGGACAAACATGGTCTTTTTGGAAGAATGGCATGAAGAGCCTTGGGGGTTTTTTGTTTTTTTTTTTTTCCTTTGAAAAGTGGGGGTTGCTAGGTTGGTAGGCGGACCAGAAAGATTAAAATGCACCCCGACTACCTAGTGATAGGTACTGGATAGGTACCTCGTAGGTGGTCAGACGACCTGGCAAGTACTCAGTCGTGACGAACCCCCTGGTCGACTAGCCACAGCAAAGTTTCGATCGGTTTCGATTATTGGACGATGCCATCATGTCCTCTTTCGCCGCCCGTCTAACCGACCCCTGGACCCCTGAAAAAAAAAAAAAACCCTAGTTGCAGAACAACTGTTGCAGAACAACTGGATGTTTTCCCGCCTCTGGCCTGCTTTCGCTTCTTACGCTGGATGTCTCTGTGCCGAGGATGAGGAATTTTCGCGTATTTTGTTCCTAGTACCTATGAAGGCATGTAGGTAGTATACGCGTCTCGTACGTACCGCTGACGACTACGACGCAAGGGTTACGTTTTTGTTTCTTCATGATCCTTTTCTCCGCCCTCGTGTCGGTTTTCGTTCCAAGGGAGCCCTAAAGTTTTTTTCGGTTTTTTTTTTCCCTACAGAATATTCATGGGAAGAGATCAGTTACGGAACGCCGGCCTTGGATGGGAGTTTAGGGCCCAAGTCTAAGAAAAAAAAAAAAAAAAAAAAAAAAAAGGGCACGCAAAGCCAAAGGCGCACAGTACTTCTGACGTCACCATCACAAATCGCTTGCGACACACACAATTTTCAAAATCAGGGACTTTCTGGAAAGGCGCATTTTTAAGGGGTCTTGTCTCTTCGTTTTTTTTTTACTTCTTAAAATTTTATTTATTTCTCCTGTCGCCCCGCGGAGCCGGGCGCTGGGAGAATAAGGCGGGCCAACTGACACACCGCAGGGGCAGGGCAGGGGGAGTTGGGAAGAAAAAAAAAAAAGGACCCCAGCATGTCATAACGAACAAGAGTGTCACGATCGAGTTTTGGGTGGTGAGATCAGGGTCTTCAACCTTGTGAGGGGGAGGGGAAACGCTCCGTTAATCTCTTGCATGGATGGAGGAGCCAAAGCACACAATGACCGAAACCCCAATGGCCATGGACCGGGACCGAGTCCGACCGGCGAGTCGGCGACCGACGACCGACGACCGACGACCGACGACCGACGACCGACGTGCGGAAAAAAAAAAAAAAAAAAAAAAAAAAAAAAAAAAAAAAAAAAAAAAAGCTCCACCAGCAGCAGGGCCCAGTCATCCATCCCCTGTCGCCTCCCCCTTTTTTTTCTTTTTTGTCAGAAGACCTTGAGGGACCAAATGGCCAAAATTGGACGATTATGATGATATGCGTATGCCGACTGTTTAAGGCATTTTTGAGCTTTGGAGTGGGACAGCCGTTGCCCGAAACAAAAAAAAGCACAGCAGGTCGCTGCCAGGGCGTGTTTGTTTGTCGATGGGACATGGACATTGGAATGGGGGATATTTTTGGGTTAGTGTGGGTTAGTGTGTGTACTTGGGTACCTACTTGGTTCCTAGTAGTATTTTGCTGACGACGGTGCAGTGCGGAGCTGTACGGTGCCAGTATGGCAGTACCTCATGAATGGGGGTGTGGATAGCACACCGGATGGGTACCTGTCCAGGTACCTGCTAGGCAGTGAGCCGCGCTAGACCGCGTCGGGGCAAGGCTAGGCTGGCCCTGGCTCGGCTTCCTTTTTGCATGCAGCTAGCTCCAGCGGGCAGAACAGGTTATGATGGCCGTCATTCTTCGATCACCTCGATCTGGCGGCTGGGGAGGGGGAAGGGGGGCGGTTTTCCCATGCGCAACAACGCAACACGGTTCGCTGGTGCTCAAAAGTCCATCATCTCCCTCGCGTCCTGGCCGTCCCTGGATCCAGCCCTGTATTCCCCCTCCCCTTTTTTTTCCCCGACGACGAAAAAACCCACGAGAAATCAAGAGCAACGCGAAGCTCTTGCCTCTTTCTTGGACGACGCGCTGCACCTCTCCATCATCCCTGACAGCCCGCCCGACGGCCCCGACGGCCCCGACGGCCCTGACAGCCCTGACAGCCCTGGACCCCGTCGTCACGCAAACGTCACCCCCCCCCTTTCTTCCCGACCTTTCGTCTTTCGGCGGGCACAAGACCCCTTTGCGATCGATCCAACATCACATCTTTTCTCGCTCTTACCGCCCTCACACCACCCTTTTGTCTATACAGCGCCTACACACACAATCCGCCGCAGACCGCAACATGGAAGCCAGAAACGCCGCGGGCTGCCGCGTCTCGCTCCTCAACGATGTCAGCGTCGGCCATGAAGAGTCGCGGCCTCACCACTTCCGACCGCACGTCCAACCGCATCAGAAGCAGCAGCAGCAGCAGCAGCAGCAGCAGCAGCAGCAGCAGCTTCCCCTCGGCTTTCAGTCCGCCGCCGCCGCCGTTGGCGTCCTCTCTCGTCCCTGCCCCAGTCCGGCCAGCAGCTCGTCGTCACCAAACACACCCGAGCTCTTGCGGTCGGATTCGTATGATTCCCAGATGAGCAATGACCCCGGCTCTCCGCTGACTCCGTCGGTCGACTACGCCTTCGCGCGAGGCGGTCTCTACGGCGGCGAACTCCCCTCCAAGCGGCCCGCCTACGTCGACAGCAGTCGTTCCACATCGTACGACGACGACACACCCTCAGCAGCGGCGGCGGCGGCGGCAGCGGCAGCAGCAGCAGCAGCAGCAGCCGCGCCGTCAGCCTCTGACCGTCCGACCAAGCGATATCCCTGCCGGTATCGAGACACGCACGGCTGCGAAAAGACGTTTACCACATCCGGCCATGCCTCGCGGCATTCCAAGATCCACACGGCTGAGAAGGCGGTCCAGTGCACGTATCCCGGCTGCCAAAAGAAGTTTACCCGAGCCGACAACATGAAACAGCACCTGGAGACGCACTACAAGGACAAGAGCCGGTCGTCGGCCAGCCAGCGCGCCCAAAAGGCCGCTCTTGCCGAGGCTCGTCGCACTTCGCCTGCCGCTCGTCGCAGCCGCAGCCGCTCCTCCACAGGCACCACCACCACCACCACCACCACCACCACCACCAACACCACCAACACCGCCCCGACCACGATAACGAGCAGCAGCGTTGGCAGCAAATCCGACGCCATGCAATGGGAATCCGACGCATATCCTGCCTCGAGCAGCAGCGGTGGCCGGCTGCCACCGTCGCTGACCGCCGAGAGCTCCTGGGAAAGCATGCGCTCCCGCAACCTCCCGATCCTGAATCGACCCGCGGCAGCGAGGTCATTGAATAGCGGCCTCGACGCTCTCGCCATGGCCGTGGCGTGTCAAGAGGGCACTGTACGGTCGTGAACGAGATTTGGGTCTATTCCATCCTCTTTTGGGGAGGTCTTTCTGCTCGTCTC
>SRQA01001198.1:0-11943 GCA_018360365.1 Claviceps citrina
CCGCCCAGCCGATGCGCAACCGCCCCGTGCTCCAACTCAACCGCCACGTGCGCGAGGCCGTGCCTCCGCGCGAACCGCCGACACACCGTCCCCGTCGACGGGAGCAGATTCTGGATCTGCACGGCGCTCAGCCGGGCCTGGTAGTCGCGCATGGCCTGGTAGGCCATGTGCTCGTGGAAGGAGAGGCGTTGTGTGCGGGAGGGTGGCGGGAGGGCCTTGATGGCCTTGCCTAGGAGGTGGGATGCTTTTGGGGGGGGATAGGGGAGGGGAAGGGGGGGCAATGGATCCCATGTTAGAAGGTGGGTGGGTTTTTTGAAGGCGCGATGAGTTGGGTATGGGATGGATGGATGGATGGATGGTGGGTGGTTCGGGGAGAGGGAGAGGGAGGGGGAAGGGGAAGGGGAGAAACCCACTGATATACGTGGCCTGCGCAAGCGTGGCCAGCCAGCCGCAGATGGTGAGATCGTCTTCTCGCTCCCGATGGGCTTGGGCTTGGACGGCGCGCCGAGGCCGTTTGCTGGCATCTGCATCTGCATCTGCATCTGGGCCGGGCATCGCGACTCCGGGCCCGAGCGGCTGCGACGCACCGCCGAGAGGGAGCCTGCTTCGGTGGTGGAGGCGAATGGCCGGCCTCGTCAGTCAGTCAGTCAGTCAGTCAGTCAGTCAGTCAGTCAGTCAGTCAGTCAGTCAGTCAAGCGCATGGCCTTGATGGCACATGCTTGTCGAGGGTCGGGGTCACTGGTCCAGATGGTTGTGCGAGGTTCGGTTCCTGTTCCTGCCAAGACGGCGGTAAAACTCGGACTGGCGGCGACCCACGTGCCCCGAGTGGCCACTCAGCACCGGCAACCTACGGGTCTAAAAAACTGTGGCAGCTTCTTCTAACCATGTCGGCGATATGTAGCCTCTGGATGTAGTGTAGAATATATAACATCATACGTGCAAGTGCAACCATTCATTGGTACGGAACAGACGGAACCAGGAAAGATATATACAACAACCCCCGCCCCCGTTTACCATCCTCCTACTAAACGACGGCAAACAACAACCACACAGACAAGACGACAGAACAAGACAGAACAACACGCCCCAGGCTCAGAAACGGAAAGAGAGATATATCTGCCTACAGACTCTCGAGCGTGGCATCCTGGCAGAGATGCTTTTCTATCAGCCTCATCGCCGGCACGGACGCTCCAAACTGCACCCAGTAGCCGTCTTCGGTTTTGGACAGGACGAGCGCCGACACTGGCACAGACGGCGTGTTAGCCACGAGGATCATCCATCGACTCAAGTTTGCCGTAGCAAGCACTTTTTCTTTCTTTTCCTTCTTTTCCTATTTCTTCTTCTTTTCCTCTTTTTTTTTTTTTTGGGATCGGATATACTCACTTCTCAGCGGCACGCCGCGCTCTCCGCTCTGACCCAGAACCAACAGCCTGGGCTTCCCGACGAGCCCCTTCCTTCTATCTCCCTTGACGACCGGGCCAAAGTCCACGTCCTTCCAGGCCGCGCACCAGTTCGAGACATGATACAGCCGATCCAACGGCTCGCACACAAGGCTGGACTGGCGCCGGCGAACCATCTCCCGCACCACCGCCATGTCGATTTCGATGTCTCTCGCGTCCAGACTCTGGTCGATGGCCTTGCGGTTCGCGTAGGCAATGTCGCTGGCGGGAATCGTGGGATGGATGCGGAACCGGGCTGTCGAGGTGTGCAAGGCGTTGTGGACGAAGCCGTCGCTTTGTTCGGGGCCCAGTTCGGGGACCAGCCGTCGAACTGTTTTGGGGGTGGGCGAGGGCAGAAATCGTGAAGACGTGTTTGTCAGCGTGGGGCCCTCCCTGCTCGATAACTTGGCCATGGATGGTGGAAGTCGGGTCCGAAACCTACGATTGACGGTTTGCGAGAGGCCTATTGTCCGAGGCGTCTTCTTGTGCATGCGGGATAGCTGAGAAAAAGGGTCAGCCTCGGGTCTCCGCCTTTTCCAACCTTGTTGCTCTCTCTCTCTCTCTCTCTCTCTCTCTCTCTCTCCCTCCCCCTCTCTCTCTCCTATAACGGACCTTGACAACAATAGCCGTGATGACGTCTCCGTCGCTGAGCCTTGAGAAGTCGCTATGCTTCTCAGCCAGAGATCTGGACCACTTCTCCCGCAGCGATCGGATCAGCTGCAGCGGGAGAAACAGGAGGGCATGCTTCTCCCTGTGGAAAATCAAGTCCGGCAGCAGGGGCAGCAGCACAAACGGGTACTCGCCGGGCTTCCGCAGACGCTGTCGTCCCTTGCGAAAGAGCTCAGATCGGGGATAGTCTGTGCAAGTCTTGCCACTGCCCGGCAGCACATCGCCCTCGTAGCCCACAAACGGAGGCGGTTCCCTGCCCTGAACGAGCCCCATGCAGGCCTTGAGAATGTTGGCGAGCCCCATCTGGTCGGCCAGCGTGTGCGGCGCGCTCGTGGCAAGCACGGTCGCGTCCGTAAAGAGCGACAGGTGGAGATAGAGCAGCGGCGAGTCGGGCGGCTCCTCGCGCCGGTCGAAGGGCCAATCTGACGGCCGGAACCAAGAATCGATCATGTCGAGCGGCGGGAGGAGTTGGGGTCCCTTGTCCAGCGGAGGCGAGCGGATGGCAGATGCGATCTTGTCGATGGAATGGTCGTATTCCTGCGCGGACCAATGGAACAGAATGTCGTCTGGGCCGAACGTCTTGGGGATGTGGTACTCGAGGAGTCCGTCCTTGGGCCGCGTGACCAGCCGGCCACCCAGTTTGCGCCAATGGTGCCGGATCAGTCGGTCCAGCGACGTCCTCAGAGCATTTTCGTCCAAGCACTCGTCGACGATGAAGAAGGTGCGCGTGCGAATGTTGTCCACAGGTTTGAGCTGGTCGATGGCCGCACACGGAATCACCTCCATTGTTGGGGGAAAGGTGATGATGGCACAAGGTCGGACTGGTGATGGTCTTGTCTTCTCACCCATCGACGAATGGTGAATTGGTGAATTGGGTCTCTGGCAGGGTCCGGCCCTTCCGCGAGACCATGGCGTGAGTCCATGACATGGCCGACTCAGCCCGGCGGCTGATCCGGTTTCCCCTTAACTCGTACCGCATCGGCTGTGATGCGTGATGCGGAGCAGCAGAGGTCGCCGTCGACTCGTGGAGCACCGTGGAGGGGGGCGCATGATTGGCCTCGTTCGGTCCAGATTGCAGCCGCGGTGCTGTTGGAGCGCGCTTCAGCAGGCGGAAACGTCGAGCCGACAGATCTCTTCTCAAACAGTCTTGGGGAAAGAAAACACAATGTCTTGTTTGGATGCCGCATCCAGCCCTCGGCCCTCGGCTCCACGTTCCAACTGACTCGTCGATCGTTGATTGGCTACGCGAGGGGGCAGCTAGGCACTAGCCTCTTCAACGGCTGCAACTCTGCGAGACGACGATCCACGCCATTGTCGCCCGTCCAACATCTCGGCCGTCTCACGTGCCTCGTCTCCTGATGCATCTGCTGCTGCTCGAGGGCTACCCAATGCTCTGCCATTCAACGACGGGGGACTGCCTGGCAGCCACAGCCATCTTGCCATCATCTCGAGGACCTCGCGACCGAGCAGCCTGCAAAACGTCCGGGCCGCGTGAGATGGCGCGCTTGCGCAACACACGCTCCCACAAGGCGCCAATATAATGGACGCCAAAAGGGTGAGAAGCTGAATCTTCATCTTGTCTTGTGTCGCCGTCTCCTGCAGCCCGACGACGCTGCCATCTCAGCCGCAGCCCCCCCCCCCCGGTTGCTACACGGGGCGATCCCGACAAAAAGGTGAACAATCCCTTTGTCTTGCTGTCTTGTACATACAGTACAGAGAAGACTCTGCTATCCCCCATCCTCGCTCCGGCCCGTCGCCATGTCCCGCTCGCTTCTCAGACGGTGTCTGCTGCTGACGAGCTTCGCCTGGCTGGCTCGCTGCCTCGACGTCCCGCTGACCTTGTACACCAGCACCGACTGCAAGACGGCCAGCAGCATCACGCCCAGCGCGGCCTTGAACCTCAGCACCTGCATCGTGACGCCGGGCCTCGTCTCCCTGCACTATGAGGACGTGCCGTGCGCCGGCGGCGGCACCGTCCTCCCCTACCTGTTCAAGGACGCCGCCTGCGCCAAGAGGAAGGCCATGCTGGCGTCCCACAAAACGGGCAGCGATTTCCGTTGCCTTTCCGACGTTGGTTCGGGCACCATCGCGGCCTTCATGTTGAGCTGTAATCGGCCCCTTCTGGAACAGCCGCTGGCGACGAGGACTGTGTTGGTCGGCGCCGTCGCCACCGGCGCTGCTGCCACTTCGACGCCGTCGGCCTCCTCTGGCGCAGGCGGCAGGTCCGACGACGACCAAAACATCATCGAACAGGGCTGGAGCCTCCTCAGCCTGGGCGCCCGCATCGGCATCATCGCCGCTGCCGCTGTCGTTGCGCTCGCTCTCTGTGTCTGCTTCTGCCTCGGCCTACTAAAGTGTTGTAGCCGGTCTCGGCCGCCGACGGACAACGCGCCAGTCCATTCACACCATGACGCACACCATGACGCTTACCTGCAGGTGCTCGACAACGCCGCCAGGGCGGCGAGGAAGCATGCCGCATCCGGGTACCTCGACAATGGCCACCCCGATCCCAGCGTCATCGCCTCCCCACGCGACGCTCTTCCAGTCAATGTCGTATCCGCAGCCTTTGCAAAACACGACCCAGACTGGAAACACAAGCTCGGGGCAGCTGGAGAGCTCTACGTATGTGACTTCTCGATGCAACGGTGCCGAGAGCGACAAGGTCGGAACGCTAGCTAACACTTTTGGTTCAACAGATGTTCGAGTACCTCCAAAGCCTCGGGCTTCCGAACTTCGGCCTCGACAACTGGAAGAGCTCGCTCAGAACGCGGGTGTCTGCGTACCCTGGCTATCAGGGCATTGATCGTGCGCGGGACGGCATCGCGGACATCGAGTACGCCGATGAGAGCGGCGTCTTGACCGAATTCCTCCTCGCGCTCGGCTACTCCGGTCAGGGCATCCGGCAAGGCATGAGGCCGACGTACCGGTTCGAGGTCAAGACGACGACGAGTATGGACTGGCGGGCGCCGTTTTATGTGAGCGACACGCAGGAGGCACATGTGAGTGGTCTGCATCGCAAAAGTTTATATCATGATGATGATGATGATGCTAACAATAATGTCGTCAGATTCGAGACGCCTTGATCACGACAAGCCAGCCGCGCCAGGTCTACATCATCTGCCGAGTCGTCGGTCTCGGCAGCGGAAGCGACACGCGGCTCAACATTTACCTCGACCCCGAGGCGTGGAGAAGACAAGGCCGGTTGCTCTTCGCGCGTGACGCAAGAAGGGGTGGTGAAGCGCTGTGGACGGTGCGGCCGGTCTGAAGTTCCCGAAAGGGGGTGTGAGTCCGGAAAAGGTCACTCTCGGTCTTGCACGTAGACTTGCACGTGATAGATAATACCTTGTCTAGCTATTTTTCTTTTTCATGTCCCATGGGTCCATTAATCTATGTTTTCTCCCGAAAAAAGGAAAAAAAAAAACGGAAAAAGGGTCGAGGATGCATACAACAAGAAAAAATAGAAACGCAGCATGCTGGATGGAGGAACGGGGAATTGAACCCCGGACCTTCCGCAGAGCACTGGTCACCATGCAAAGCGGACGCGATAACCCCTACACTATTCCCCCGAGCTTGTCCCGAAAGGCCGATAGCATAGTCTATACAGCGCATCTTACCCACCACCGTGGCTACTTGTTTTGAGTTCCCTTCTACGAGTTGCCTGCTGATGAGAAAGAGCCCGTTGACAGCATCTTCCAGACCACGATCCGCCTACAATATCAAGCGAAAACATCTCTTACACGACCCGGCCCAGATCCCCTGTCCAGGCGCCCACTGCAGCTCGCCACACATCTTTTTCTTCTTCCAGATTAGAAAGGAGGACATGATAGGAGGGAATCAGCTTGTATAGGTCTTTTGCGTGACGGACACATAGACGCTGCTGGTGCGTCTTCTCGGCCTTTGCACGTCTGCTCAGCAACACGAAGCCATATCTGTACACCAATCACACCTTTTCCCTCTCTCTCCCCCTCCCTCTCTCCCTATGTACATCGGTTGTCGCTGTGCCTTGACGATCGGCCCCCAAAGCTCGCAGACCGAGAGAACGGTTTGAATCCCCGTCAGCGGCTGCTGCTCCCGGCTCTCGGCTCCCGGCTCCCGGCCCGAAACGGCGGTGCGACAAACGCGGCACGCGCCGGCACTACAAACGGTCTGGCCGAGGATGCGCTCCCCCGTGACAAGGCACGTCTGCTGATTGACAACTTGGCGGCTGGCGGCTGGCGGCGGGAGGGAGAGGAGGGAGAGGAGGCGGAGGCGGGTATCTATCTGTTCCTTGGGCTTTTTCTTGTTTTGCCATCACGCAAAGACAGTGTCTGCCGCCACACTAATCTAGTCTTTGATCTTTCTTATGATTCTTTCATGTATTTTTTTTATACAATTTTTTCAACAATATTTCATGATTTGTCAAGAATTGTTTTCATCATTTCATTTACATTCTTCAAAGGCCCTGAATTGAATTAACAAAAAAAAAAAAAAAAAAAAAAAAAAAAAAAATCCTGGCCACAATCAATTTCTCCCGAAGCTAACCTCTGCACAGGCTCTACAACATGGGGAGCTATCTCTACTGAGTCCGTTCCCCAATTTCACGCCCAGACTGCTTGACCACCCGAATGCCCTCACTTAGTACTTGATGGCTCTCGAATCATCGACAGATTCGAGAGTTGCTGCAGTAGAGGCCAGCGCAGCATGGGACGCCGTTATCGCAAAATGACCCCGAGCCGTTACATCCACGACAGATTCGACTGTTGCTGCAGTAGAGGCCAGCGCAGCATGGGACGCCGTTATCGCAAAATGACCCCGAGCCGTTACATCCACGACAGATTCGACTGTTGCTGCAGTAGGTGCCAGCGCAGCATGGGACGCCGTTATCGCAAAATGAGCCGGACCCGTTGCAGCGTTTGTCCAAGTTGGTAGCCGGGGATGTGTCTTCTGTCGGGCCTGCGAGGCCTGAGCCAAACAGCGAGGCTGCCAAGATGAGCTGAATCTTCATGCTGAGGATGCAGGTCGCAGGCACCGATTGAGGGGGTGGGCGAGTGTGCAATCGTAGGAAGCCAAATCTGGGCTTAGTTTGGAAGAGCAACGGAGACTTGGAATAAGCAGAGAGAAAGAGACCCGACTTGTCCGGGCCCTGGCGCCAGACAGCCCTCAGTATATTATACTGCGTTCAAGGTGATACCAGAGGCTACCAGGCAGCAAATCGGCGCGGCGTGTCCATGAAAACCAGCGGCGCGGGCAGACTTGAAAGTTGACGCTACACAAGAGGCTGGCAATGCCAGTCGATGGCCGTTCCAGACTCGTCTTGTAAGCTGGCACCAATATTGCGCCCCGAATGTGCGGGGTTTGTATAACACAAAACTTGCAAACAAACATGCATGTCGACGACTTGGTTGGATGGACCTGACAAGTCTGCGACGACCCGAGGCCAGCTTCATCAGTCCATCTCTTCAGCCGCAGCCAGGAAGGGGCGGCCCACGGCAGTTATTGGCCATGTGCCGTGAGACAAACCGTTCGTCTCGCAGTCAGATATTGGACGTGGTCACGCCACACGCTACAGTCATCATGTGTTCGACCACTTTTTCAATGGGCACCCATGTTTGCTCTACACCTTGATTAGGCAGCATGAATGGTCCTACGAGAAGTGCTGTCAGTATGTATTCATCCAGTCTCTGACTCGAAAGAATCATACAATGCCCTTGCTTCAAGCGCGAAAAGACTCTGGCTTTCCACAGAAACTTGTTCATAAGACGGAACGCAAGATCCATGGCTCAAGTTCCGATACTGCGCTGCTGTGCAGCAAGATACATGAAGAAAAGTAGGCGCCTAGGCGTTTAGAGGAAGCAAGAAGAACGGGTGCAAGGGAAGGGGGAGGTAGTTGAAACAAAGAAAAGGGAAGAAGAAAGAAGAAAGAAAAAAGCAAAAAGCAAAAGGAAAAGAGAAGCCAGGAAGAAAGTACATGGAAGCAGAGGGGTAGCCCGGGTAGGTACCTAAACACAACTTTCCGAGATGGCGCTAATTCGGCATTTTCCCCCCCAAGGAGCTCGCCGATTCTGGGACGTCTCTCAGAGACTCAGAGTCTCAGAGTCTCAGAGTCTCAAGAGTCTCAAGAGTCTCAGAGTCTCAAGAGTCTCAGAGTCTCAACTTTGTCTCCTCTACCCCTGAGCAGAAGGCCGTCGATGGTGTGTCCGAATGTGGAAATCACAATCGCAATGTGGACCCTGCGGGGGGTTTAAAAAAAGAAAGAAGAAAAAAGCGGCACAACACGGCTCAGGGGAGTCGGCGACGCGCCGACGTCGCAACGGCTTGTCGGGCAAGACGGAGACAAAGTCAGCGGGAGCCTCGCCTCGTCGTTGGCCAAGATGGGATCATTAAGGCTTCAATAGGCTTCCAAAGGTTAAAGCTGCGAGTCGGGAAAGCTTACCAAGGCATTGTCATCTGTGACTGTGACGGCACGCGGGACGACGAGGGCCCAGGGGTGGCCCCCAGGGGCCCAGGAGGAGACCCCAGGAGGGGAAGGAACAAGCCGCTTCTTGTTACTTCTTTATTACGCGCATTGTGCAATTTGCAAAGTCTGGCCCCACCGTCGCCCCACCTGCCTTGCCTTGGCCCCTGTGTGACGTGTCGCCTCCCGCCCCCCCACACGCCGGCAGCTGGGCGATCCGGTCGATGTCCGTCAGGGCCAACAGCTTTCAGCTGGCACAGCTGACAGTGGCAGACACGTACGGACAGTCGCGTCCGGGACCGGCCGGGATCGTCGCTTTGTTGGGCGTGTGTACGTGTGTGATCGGCATGTGGCTGCAGCCCAGCCTGCCCTGCAGGTGCCATGGCCCACTCCTTCCCATCCTTCCAACTCTGTTCGGCACGGGGTTTTCATCGTGGGGACCGAGAACAACGTCCGTCGTCGTCTTTGCACCATTCCATAAGCAGGCCGGGAAATCACACCCTCGACGTCGCAGCACAGCCTTGGGTGCATATTGTACGCACATGGGACGTCAAAAATTGCCTCTCTTTATCTGGAACTTCGGATCCCAAAGACAACACGAGCACTCGGTGCAAAATCTCCCGCTTCGAGCCCACGGGCATAAGCCGAAATGAGAAAGGGTCTTTGTCATGCCGCATATCCCACGAGTGCGGCCGCAGTGCCGTCACTGCCATGTCAGCTGTATGCCCGTGTCTCGACTTGTTCAACTTGATTAGCGACGGCAAAGCCATTTACCGCCGCCGGTAATGATGTGGCTACGGCCAACAAGGATCTCCGTAATTTCCTTGCCGCCCATCTCAAGTGCCGTGAACATGAACATCGTGGACATGGAAACATGGAATGAGAGGCAAAGCCAGTTCCCAAGGAGTGGAAACAAGAAAACAACTGTATAAAAGGCCAGACCTGGTCTACTCAGAACGCTTGGGATACTTGGTCATCATCAGCATCTTTCCCATCTATCAATCTCTCAGCATCAGCTTCTGCAAACAAACAGACAGCCTCTCTTCTTCGTTTTTCAAGAGCAGAAAACAACGACAAAACAGCACCCGTTTTCTCTCTCTCCACCACCAGCTCACTCGCAAACATGAAGTTCTCTGCTGCCGTCCTCGCTCTGGCCGCTGCTGCCATGGCCAGCCCTACCATCGTCCCCGCCCACTGCGACACCTGCAAGTACGACCACCACCCGGACGGCTACGGCCGCTACCAAGGCGAGAAGAAGCACTGCGACAACTGGGTCCCCGTGGACAGCAGCCTCGTTGCCCTCGACGTTCATGCCGACATTTGCCTCAACCTCGAGGTCGACATTCTGGGTCTTATCCAAGTCGACCTAAGCGCCTCTGTCGATGTCGAGATCGACCTTGAGCTGCTCCGCTCACGCTACCCTAGTTGCCAGCGCCTCGTCTGCGACCCCACATACTCGTGCAAGAAGGTAAAGAAGAATTCATCCCAGTCGTCTTTCGTTGACTTGCTTGGCAAAGGAATACTCTTGCTGACTTTGGAACTCTTTAGGGCGAGAAAGTCCCCATGGAAAAGTGCTGGGAGCACGAGTTCGACGAGGGCAAGTACAACAAGTACTACTAGGCGAGCTCACGCCCGCGCTTCATCTGCATCAATCAGGTCGCCCCTTGCGCCAGCTCGTGTACTCGGCATCATCAATTGACGTGAGCTGGCCCGTGACCAAGGGGCTGAGGGATGTGGATGGGCAGTCCGTCTCTCGCGTCGTGGGCGTTGAGACATGACTGGATTCCTTTAGAAACCAGATCGGAGGTGCTGTGTTTTTCTTTCTGCACATATATAACTAGGTACCTATACAAGATGATTGAGTTGTCATTTACACAACTACACAATAGACTTGGATCGGATTCGATTGAGCATTCTTTGTAGTCATGTTTCGTGGGCTTTGTTGATGTGATGTGAAGAGCAGTAAAACATGTCTTTTTTTTTTTTTTTTTTTTTTTTTTTTTTTTTTTTACCGCACTAGACTGCCTCCTCTTTGGTCATAATTGTGCTCAAGACCAGAAACTGAAGCACGTTATCTGCGCGAGATGAATTTCAAACTTTGCCCAACCAACTGCCTCATCCACGGTTTGTGAGCCCAGTCGACCAAGTAATCCCGGGGCCTCAGACAAACCAACCGTCACTTTTGCTTCTCAGGGGGAAGCCTGAGCGCCATACCACGGTATTAGTCGGTTGGTAGGTCGGTCGGTAAATGACTGCACCGCATGGTTCCATTCAGCATGGAAGCTTACATACTAGGTACGTATATATGATGTAATATGTATGCATGTACAGCAACATTATCCCTCACTCTGCAAGCTACAGTCAGCAAGTACGAATTGAGGAGAAAAAAAAAACCCAGAAATAGCTAGCCTTTCAACCAGGAGAATTCTCCCCTACCTTATCTCCTGTTCCCCCTTTTTTTTTCTTTGCTTTTTTTTTTAAAAAAAAAAAACAAAAATCAGAAATCGAATTAATCAAACTAAAAGCCGAAAGTTTATGGATGCAGGTCCCCGCGGAGACCCCTCTTTGGCGAGTCGTACAAACCAGGTACCAACTCCCGAGGTACCTAGAGAGAGTGCGTGACGTGTGCGTTCGATCCGCTCGAGCTAAAGTTTGAGTTTGTCGACGGGATTTTTGCATGTTACGTGCTTGTCGGCCAGGCTCGGGGACTATTCACGTACTATACCACTACCTACCTACCTAGGTAGTGTGGTGTGGTGGAAAATGGTTGACGTCATTACCCCTCTTTTAGAGCAAGTTTTTCCACTTAGCAATATCACTTATTAGCTCCTTCTAATTTTACAAGTTTAGGGCCCTCTTTGTAATAATTATATTCCCTTAGATTAGGGGGCTTTTTGCTCTTTTAATTATCTTTATAATTAATCACTTCTTCTAGTGCCTTCGTTAAAGACTGTCTTTTCTAGCGACTATACTAGGAGTGCTACATTATTGTTTTCTTTTCGTGATTATTATAATCTCTGTCTTTGTTAGGATTCTGTGAATTCCCTATTTGTTGATTCGTACACAGGCGAATCAATAACAAAGGTATAAGAAATAACAAGCAATGCGCGCGCAAAAGGAAGTACTAGGATTCTAGTTAACGTTGTTAATTTTACTATCTAGCTAGCTAAGTAGGAGGCCTTTTAGTGGTTTTCACGATGCGTAAAGTTGTGGGTTACGTAACTAGCGCACTAGCTACCTATCTAAGGCGAGCTTAGATATAGCTAATTAGGGTGCGCTAGGTCTACATTAACCTAACCTATTATGTTAATATTAACACTAGCACTCTTCTCTTTTTATACTAGAAATTAACATAATATAAAGAGCCTCTAATCCCTCCCTACTAAATATATTAAATACTTA
>SRQA01001199.1:0-11937 GCA_018360365.1 Claviceps citrina
TATAAAGGGCTTAGAAGGTCTTTAGCTTATTATTAAAGAAGTTATATATCTCTTTACTATACTTTTCCTTATTAGAGTAAATTTTATAAAGGTTTATAATCTTTTATAATACTATTACTAGATTTAATTCTAGTAAGGAGTAAAGTAAAGGATAAAAATACTTATAAGATCTCTAATAATTAAGGTTATTATTAGGTGCGGTAGTATATTACTACTATTCTTATTAAGGAACGTTTCCTTTAAGCCTTTGTTATAGTAATAAATCCTATATTTAAGCTGCTTTAATACCTAGGTCTAGAATTAACCCTTTAGGCTATTATTAAGTAGGCTTGTAAGATCTTCTATTAAAGTTAGGAAGGCCTAGGGGAGCTAACTAAATAGTTAGCTTTAAATTCAGGGCCTGCCCTAGGCCTTAGAGGTTTTTATAGGTCCTCTTATTAAAGTTAGGAAGGCCTAGGGGAGCTAACTATTATGTTAGCTCTTGCCCTAAGCCTTAGGAAGGCTTATAAGGTGCTGCTTTTATTATGTGTAAATATCTTTACTAATTTGCTATACTAATTATAGTAGAAGGTTAGTTTAGTTTATAAAAGCTCCTAGTAGGAGCAGGAGGAGCAAGGGACATATTGCTTAGTCTTTACTAAGGGTTAAGTTAACTCCCCTAGTAGTAGTAATTTTCTAGGTTTTATAAGAGCTTATAGTTGCTTATAAGGTTATAACTTATTATAGGATTTAATACTACTAGCTAGTGTTATAGGGATTTAGGGAGCCTAATCTTATAGGGTGTTTAGGGGGGTCCCTTATAACCTTACTAATTCCTAGGTTATGCTATAGGGAAGGTAGTTAAAGTAAATAAAGAAAGAAGGGAATTCCTTATAAGGTAAAGATATAGATAATTCTTTAGTGCTACTCTTTACTATATTTAGGAAGGTAATTCCTAAAGCTATTAATATAGGGTACTATAGTAAGAGGGAGGATAGTTACTATGCTTACTTACTAGAGAATATAATTTTAATTATAAGGGGTGTAATAACTCCCTATTAGGATCCCTTAGTCTAGCCTTAGCTTATATTACTATTATAAGCTTACTAGTAATAAATAATTAGTCTAATAGGAAGTAAATATTATGTTTTTATAGGAAGTTATAAAAAATATAAATAACTTTAGTATTCCTATGTTTAAAGGCTTCTTTAGTCTAGTCTATAAATTAGTCTCTAAGCTTTTACTAAAGGAGCTTACTAAAGAGGTCTTTAGTCTTAGCTTTTATAATAAAGAAAGCAATTTAGCTATATATTTTAGCACTTATAGCCTTGCTAAGATTAAAATCTAATAGGTTAAGCTTATACTAGTCTGCTATAATTACTCTTTTATGTGTTAATAAGATCTAAGGGAGCTCTAGGATCTTATTATTAAGATTAATAAATTAGGGGCTTTGTTTACCTATAGATATATATTGTATTTAGTAGTAAAGAGAATAGAAATCTAATAGAAAATAGTAAAGTAAGTAGTAAGGCAGGTAAAAGGGTAGAAATCTATAGTAGTTATTAGTCTAGACTAATAGATTTAATTAAATTAAGGGCGTAATAAATCTTATGATAAACAAGAAATGTAATAATTCCTCTAATAGGCGTTTAAGGCTAGAAAGAGGAAAATTATACCTATTAAAGCAAGCGGCATAGTACTATAGCGAGCTTCCTTTCTTAGCATAAAGTAGCTTTGCAAATAGACCCTAAAGAGCTTCCCTAAAGGGGATAGATTAAATTTATTTATAATTGCGAAATTATCTCTTTTATGTTACTTCCTTTGTTTAGTAAAATTAACTCTACTAATTTTGTAAAAAATTAGCTACTATAAGCGAAAACTAGTATTCTATAGGATATGTAAATCTAGCTAATCTGTAGTGTAATTACTACTAATTAGTATTAATTTATACATAGGCAAATTAATAATAAAGGTATAAGAAATAATAAGTAATGCGCGCGTAAAAGGAAGTACTAGGATTCTAGTTAATATTATTAATATTACTATCTAGCTAGCTAAGTAGGAGGCCTTTTAGTAGTTTTTGTGATACGCAAAGTTATAGGTTATGTGACTAGCGCACTAGCTACCCATCCGAGGCGAGCTCGGATGCGGCTAATTAGGATGCGCCGGGTCCACGTTGACCCGACCCGTTGCGTTAATATCAACAAATAAGGTAGTTATAAATAACTTAAAGCTTATTAGTAATAGTATTATAGTAAGGTTAGGTAATTAAAACTTATATATTTATACTATTTATTTAAGCTAGCATAATAAATATATTTTATAGATTTTATATAAGAGTATTAAATAAAGTAATTAAGTAATAGATATGCTATAATAATAGCACTTACTTTTACCTTTTGCCTAGTAATTAAGTAGATTAGTTAGCTTCTAAATAGTCTCTTTATAAAAGCTAGGTGCCTTATATTTTTAAGTAAAAAAAACCTAGGCATAGAGTAAGTAGCTATAGTAATAGTAGTAATAACTTAAAGAGAATTAGTAGTATATTTAATAGTATAATAAAAGGCTTACCTAGGCTTAGCTATAACTATAACACGCTTTAAAGGCATAGTTATAATAGCATTAGTAAGAAAAGCACTTAAAGACATAGTAAATTCTAAAATTTATAGTTAGTAGTAGGTAAGGAATTTTTTCTATGCTATAATATTATATTAGCCTATAAGTTATTAAAGAGTAAGAAGAAAAGTTATAATAAGTTTTATACTAGTAGCAAGGCACTTATATTACTAATAATAATAATAAAAGAAGGAAGAAAAGAGCTATAAAGCTTAAGGGGAATTTAAGGGTTTTATTCCTTAGAAAAGGGTAGCAAATTTAAGCTTAGTTAAGTAGCTAATTAAATAACTTCCTATATTAAGTTTACTTTAACCCTTAGTTATTATAAATATATAGCTAAATAAGAATAAAGCAGCAAGACTATAAAGACTATATAACGCCTATAAAAAGCATAAGTAAAAAACTATAGTAGGAAAACTAATTTTATAATAATATATAAATTAATAGGAATAAGAGTAGTAATACTACTATAATTATAAAGTAACTATAAAGGGTATAAGTATAAGGCTATAGTAATAATTAAGTAGGATATTTAACCTAACTAAGTAATAATATTAGTAGTAGATTATTTATTATAGAATTAAAGCAGTAAGTTTATTAGGACTATCAAGTAACTATTTAGGGCATAAATAAGAAACTATAATATTGCCTTTAGCTAGGGGAATAAAGCTATAGAAATAATAGATTTTAGGGTTTTAAATTAAATAGTTAAGGGCAAAGTAACTCTTCTATAACTAAGGTAGTTACTAGCAGAGAGGGTTACTTTATTAGGACTAAAGGGCTAAAGAGGTTACCTTAGGCTAATAAGGATAATATATAAGCGTGCTAGCTTATAGCGCCCAACCAGCGACCTAGCTAAGAGCACATAACCTATAATATATATACTAGAGGCCTCTGCTATATATAAATAGGGGGCAAGAATTAATATAGTTATATATCGCAACCTACCTTCTAGTTTACTATAACCTCCTTGCGTCTCTTACTCTAGTATCCCTAGATTAACCCCTAACAATAGTAAGGTTATTACTAAAAGAAGTATTGCTAAATATTTATAATATATATGTGTTACTTATACTACTATAGTATAAGGTAAGATACTATATAAGGAATAAATATCTAATAGCTTAATTTACTACCTTACTATACTCTCTTCCTAGATTTATAAGGAATTATAATAGCTTTAATATAGTGTATATAATATTAGGCCTAATTATAATTACTATATATAAAATTAAGCTAATTCGCTCTTAGTATAATTTTATCTTAGACTTTATAGCTTCTCCCTTATACTTATAGTACTTTATTATAGGGATTAAAATAGTAGGATATATAGCTTTTTAAGCTTAGCTAAATTTCTTAGTAATTTTATTAATATACGCTTTGTGAGAGAGATATATCTTCCGCTTTGCTTAGTTATAAATTACTTAAATGCCTAGAAAAAAGCGCACTTTACCTTTTATATCTAGCTTATATAATTTCCTAAGGCTAGTAAAGATCTTATCTACCCTCTTTATTATATCTTTATAGAAAGCTATAATAATATTATTTATAAAGAATATAATAAATATTATATAATCTTTGTATAAAAAAGGCAAGGCTTTTCTTAGTAGGCTTTAAGCCTAAGCTCCTTAAGCTTTCTGCTTAATTCCTTAAACTAAAGCTATAACAAATCTCTTAATTTATACAAAGCCCTTAAAAGCTTTATATAACATCCTTCTTGCTTAAATCCTAGAGGCAGATTATATATTATAGGTATTATATTCTTACTATATATTATATAAAGGAAGGTATTCTTTATATCCTACTACCTTATCTTTAAGTTAAATTTCCTTATAATTACTATAAGTATATAAAAAGCGTACGCTATAAGCATTATAGTATAGGTCTTTTTAATTATATTCTTTAGTTAGAGATTTTCTCTTATATAAATATATACTTTATAATATTTAAGAATTCCTTTATTATTAAACTTATAAGTAAAAACCTATTTTAATAGTAAAGGCCTTAATCTAGCTACTATATATTTAATAGAAGTCTAAGTGCCTCTTTTCTTTAATTTATTAATTTTATTTTATATTACTTTAATCTAGAAAGCTTTTAATAAGTAAGCTATAGCCTTTTTGTATATTTACAGTGCCTTTACTAGGTTAGCTTACTAAATTATTAGAGTTTTAAGGGTCTTAATTATATTAGCTTTGCTTTCTTTATTATAATATATATTAAAGATAGAGAAAATTATTTATAAGCTCTCTATATTAATAGATTTTATAATTTATTTATTAAATATATTATAAATCTCTTTAGGGTCCTAAAGGCTTTATAAGAAAGGTAGGAGATACTTATTAGGCTTTTTTTTCTTTAAGATACTTTAATTTGCCTTATATTCTTAAGCTTTCTTGCTAGTAATTTATAAGCTCTAGCGTAATCCCTCTTATAGTATATTACTTAATTACTTTATAGTAGGTTTCTTTAGTTTAAACCCTTTTAGCTAAGTAGCTAATTTATTAGAAAGTCTAGGAGTATTAGAAGCTCCCTAAGTATAAGGTATTATATAATAAGGCTACTCTTTATTTATTTGCTTACTAATCTATATAATTAATTTATATTAGATTTGCTTTTCTAATAGTTTATTAATATATAAGGTCTTTCCTTATCTTAAGGTATTATTACCTTACTCTTCTCTTATAATTATAAAGTTATAGGGAAGAGGGCTCTTAAGAGCCTTAGAGGGTATAACTTATACTCCTTATATATTTATTATACTTAGTATTACTATATATACTTCTAGATTTAGTATATACTTAGGCATTTAAAGTCCTATAAACTTAGGGATTAGTAGTTAAAAATATTAGTGTTCTCTTAGGTCTTAAAGTAAATTTTCTTTACTTAAAGAAATACTCTAAAGTATATCTACCCCTAAGTTTAAACTTTTTAGTATATTCTCTAGTAAAAGTAGTTATAGTAATATAAGAATTAAATTAATATTATTATTAAGCTTTATATTAATTTATAGTTTTTTAAATTAAGCTTTAAGCTTAGCTATAAATTATACTTTAGTGCTTTCCTTAATAAAATTATAAAAGATGTTTTTACTAAATATTATATTTCTTATAGTTATTACCTTCCCTAGCTTTAGTACTTATATCTAATATATATTAGAAGCTATATAGCCTATAGGATATTTAATATATTCCCTAAAGCTAGTTTTATAGTGCTAGTAGCTATAGTTAGCCTTATAATCCCTCTAGAGAGGATAAGTGTAATATTTATATATATACAAACTACTTTAATTAGGTTATAAGTCTATAAACTGCTCCTAAATTAAAAGCTGCGTATTATTACAAAACTAGGTCTTAAGGGTCTCTAATAGTATTTTCTATCGTAATTACTAAGAGGGGCTAATATTATATAAAAAGGCTGTAGTAAGAGTGCTTTTTAGCTATAAATTAGCTAGGAGAAATACTTTATTAAGTATTGTGTTTAACTTTATAGTAATTATTTAATTTGCTTTTTTTATATAGTTATTTAGCTTGTAAGTATAAGGAGAAGCAAGCTCTAGTATAATACCTTTTTTACATACCTAGCTTTAATACTATATATTAGAAGCTTTATAAATTATAGCCCTCTTATTATCTTATATAAATCTCGTGATTAGGAGACTAAATTATTTTATAACCTAGGCTTTAAAGTAAAATAATATATTAAAGACTAATACTTATATTTTATTTAGTAATATATATACCTATATTATACTAGTGTATTTATTCTTAAAGGTTAAGAGCTAATTTATTTTATTATAGCTTATTTTATAGTTTTAAAGGTCTTAATATACCTACTAAAAGGGCCTTAGTAATTAATATATTAGTAGCCTTTATAAAATTACTTTTTAAGTAAAAACTAAAGCGTAAGTCTTATAGTCTTTATACGCTATGCCTTATAAGCAAGCACCTCTTATGCTATAACTTAGCTAGCTAAGAGTATCCTTGCTAATGTAGCTTATATAAAAATACTAAAGTTCTCTATTATTAGTATAAGAAGGGTATATAATTTAACTTAGCTATAAGTATTAATTACCTTTTTAAAGGTCTAGTTAGTAAGTAGTAAAGATTATAGTTATATTAAGGTTAGTAATTATATTCTTATATTTAGAAGTATTGATATCAACGCAACGGGTCGGGTTAACGTGGACCCGGCGCATCCTAATTAGCCACATCTGAGCTCGCCTCGGATGGGTGGCTAGTGCGCTAGTCACATAACCCACAACTTTGCGCATCACGAAAACCACTAAAAGGCCTCCCACTTAGCTAGCTAAATAATAATAAACAACGTTAACTAGAATCTTAGTACTTCCTTTTGCGCGCGCACTACTTATTATTTCTTATACCTTTGTTATTAATTCGCCTGTGTATAAATTAATAGTAATTAGTAGTGATTACACTATAGATTAGCTAGATTTACATATCCTGTAGAACGCTAGTTTCTGCTTATAGTAGCTAATTTCTTACAAAATTAGTAGAGTTAATCCTACTAAACAAAGGAAGCAATATAAAAGAGATAATTCCGCGATTATAAATAAATTTAATCTATCCCCTTTAGGGAAGCTCTTTAGGGTTTATTTATAAAGCTGCTTTATGCTAAGAAAGGAAGCTTACTATAGCATTATACTACTTGCTTTAATAAGTATAATTTTTCCTTTTTCTAGCCTTAAACGCTTATTAGAGGAATTATTATATCTCTTGTCTATTATAAGATTTATTAAGCCCTTAATTTAATTAAATCTATTAGTCTAGACTAATAACTACTATAAATTTCCACTCTTTTACTTGCCCTATTACCTACTTTACTATTTTCTATTAGATTTCTATTCTCTTTACTACTAAATATAACACATTTATAGGTAAATAAAGCCCCTAATCTATTAATCTTAATAATAAGATCCTAGAGCTCCCTTAGATCCTATTAATATATAAAAGAGTAATTATAGTAAACTAGTATAAGCTTAACCTATTAGATTTTAATCTTAGTAAAGCTATAAGTGCTAAAATATATAGCTAAATCGCTTTCTTTATTATAGAAGCTAAGACTAAAGACCTCTCTAGTAAGCTTCTTTAGTAGAAGCTTAGAGACTAATTTATAGACTAGACTAAAGAAGCCTTTAAATATAGGAATACTAAAGTTATTTACGTTTTTTATAACTTCCTATAAAAACATAATATTTACTTCCTATTAAACTAATTATCTATTACTAGCAAGCTTATAATAGTAATATAAGCTAAGGCTAGACTAAGGGATCCTAATAAAGAGTTATTATACCCCTTGCGATTAAGATTATATTCTCTAGTAAGTAGGCAAAGTAACTATCTTCCCTCTTACTATAGTACCCTATATTAATAGCTTTAGGAATTACCTTCCTAAATATAGCAAAGAGTAGCACTAAAGAATTATTTATATTTTTATTTTATAAGGAATTTCCCTCTTCCTTTATTTGCTTTAACTACCTTCCCTATAGTATAATCTAAGAATTAGTAAGGTTATAAGAGACCCCCCTAAATATCCTATAAGATTAGGCTCCTAGAATCCCTATAATACTAGCTAGTAGTATTAAATCCTATAATAGGTTATAACCCTATAGGTAACTATAGGCTCTTATAAAACCTAGAAGATTACTACTACTAGGGGACTTAACTTAACCCTTAGTAAAGACTAAGTAATATTTCCCTTACTTCTCCTAGTTTTACTAGGAGCTTTTATAAACTAGACTAACCTTCTACTATAGTTAGTATAGCGAATTAGTAAAAATATTTATATATAATAAAAGCGGCACCTTATAGGCCTCCCTAAGGCTTAGGGCAAGAGCTAATGTAATAGTTAGCTCCCCTAGGCCTTTATAACTTTAATAGGAGGACCTATAGGAACCCCTAAGACCTAGGGCAGGCCCTGAATTTAGAGCTAACTATCTAGTTAGCTTTCCTAGGCCCTCCTAACTTTAATAGGAGACCTTATAAGCCTACTTAATAATAGCCCTAAGGATTAGTTCTAGACCTAGGTATTAAAGTAGCTTAGATATAGGATTTACTATTATAATAAAAGCCTAAGGGAAACGTTCCTTAATAAGGATAGTAGTAACGTACTGCCGCACCTAATAATAACCTTAATTATTAGAGATTTTATAAGTGTTTTTATCCTTTACTTTACTCCTTACTAGAATTAAATCTAGTAATAGTATTATAGAAGATTATAGACTTTTATAAGATTTACTTTAATAAGGAAAAGTATAGTAAAGAGATATATAACTTCTTTAATAATAAGCTAAAGACCTTCTAAGCCCTTTATAAGTAAATTAACCTTCTAGAGTCCCTCTTTTATAAGGTATTTTTTATAATGCTTAAAGGAAAAGCTTTAATATATTATAAGGACTTTCTCCTTAGCAAAGGCATAACTTTTACCTAAATAGTTAAATTTATTAAAGACTACTTTAAAACTATTAACACTACTTAGCTTTATTATAATAATCTTTATATAATTACGCTATATAAGGTAATAAGAGAAAACCCTAAAAAGAGTATACTTAAGGCCCTTAACCTCCTTTTTAATAAGATTATCTCTCTTTATTATAAGACTAGGGGCTATGTAAATAATAAGATTAATATATAAAACATGCTTCTTACTACTATTAATAATATCCCTAAATACAGCCTAGTAGCCTATAATAGCCCCTTTATATATAAGGACCTAATATTAAAGCCTTAGAAAAGTATTAGAGTAAAGTAAGCTAAAAGAAACGCTACTAAGCGTAGTGTGTTTTATTAAAAAGAGGCTAAAGTTAACTCTAATGCCGCGTTTTATACTAATTATTACTATAGGAAGAATTATAACTTCTAATAGTAATAATGTAGGCATTTTATCTATTATAAGGGCCGCTGCTTTATTTGTAAGAAGCAAGGGTACTAGTTTATAAAGCACTTTGCTAAAGAATATAAGGCATTATAAAGGTATTAGAATTAATCTAAATTCTATTATAGTAAGCTAACTAAGCAGAAGTAGTAGTAATTTCTTACTTATATTAAGGGCAAGGATAATAATAGTAGTAATCCTAATAACCTTAAGTAATTAATTCTTAAGACTAAGGTAATAATAGCTTTATTAAATAAGACTAAAAAGAATAATTACTCTAATTCTCCTGCAGGTCCTTTGTAATTCCTTACTATAGTATTACAAAGGTTAACACTCTTAATAGAGATCCCTAATAGTAGTAAAGTGCTTAAGATGCTTTAAGACTAGTTATTTAAATACGCTTTTTACTATAGTAATCCCTATAAAGAGCCTTAGTTTAATAATATTTTCCTTGCTAAAGCATGCTATTTAGAAGAGACCTTTAGAGGCATCCTTTCTAACACTAGCACTATAGGAGTCTCTATAGTTAGTATTACTTAAGCCTAAGCCCTTTTACGCCTATTTCCCTTGCTATAAATTAACTAATCTATAAGTTAATATAATATTGCCTTTAGCGCTAGAAAAGTATTATTACTAGGTTCTTTAAAGGTTTTTATAGTGCTTAGAGAGATTAAATTCCATGTGCTACTAATAGTAATACCCTTCTTGTTCTTAATTATTAATATAGACTATATAAATTTAAAGCTTAATAACCTAAGAAACCTACTAATTTAAGGCATAAAAGAGATCCTTATAACCTAATAATAAGGTTATCTATAATAGGATCTTAAGCTAACTATAGTAGTTGCCTTCTTCCTTATAAAAACATAACTTTATTAGCTTTATTAATATTTTAGTTACCCTTTAATTAGAAGACTATAAAAGGTTCTCTACAAAGCTAGTAAGGAATTTAACCTAAAAATCTTGCAAAAAATTACTAGTTTCTACGAGTAGTGTTAACTTTATAGCAAGAGCCCTAGCTAATTTAAGTTTACTTTAAAAGATAACTATAAGTTTAATTATAAGATTATTATTAATATTCTCTAAATTAATAGTAAGCTAGTCCTTTATATTATAGATTCTACTATAGCTTTCTAAGCTACCTGTTTTTTTAAACTAAAGAAGCAGACTATTAGAGACGTTTAGGATACTATTAGAGCTTGTTAGATTAATAGTTATCTTAGACTGCCTAAATAGATTATTTATAATACTAGAAAGAACTTTATATTAGCTAAATTTTATTAATACACCTAAGGGTTAGTAATTAAGGTTAATAAGGTTCCTATAAAAGCTTATAATAGTATTAGAAAGGTTAAAAAATATTACGCTCCCCTCTAATATATATATAGTATTATTAAAAGCAAACTTAAAGACTATATATAGCAAGACTACCTTCTTTAAATAGCTATAAAAGCTATTAATAACTCTGCTAGCCTAAACGGCCTTATTCTAACACTTCTTATGTTTAGGGCATATTTATAACTATTATAGGATTTACTACTAGTGTTTTTTATTATTTAACACGCTAAAGTAATTTATAAAGCTACCTTTAAAGCCTGCAGATTACTTTTAAGGCACTAGATTAGTAATACCCTTGCCTACTATAATAGGCCTAACACTCTCCTAACCTATTAAATCCTGCTATAATCTAAGGTATAGGTCTAGCGTAAGAAAGGTAGTTAGTAAGGTCCTTATAGACTCTTAGCTATAAAAGGCATAACTTATATAGTAGAAATGCCTTTAGGACTAATAAAATTTAGATTTATTATTATAAAGCTATTCTTATATAATCTAAGTAATCTAAAGACTATAGCTAATATAAAGACTCTTTCTCCTTTACCTACTAATAAGGATAAAGAGGATTATAATAACTTACTATATAAACTAATAAAGAGAGTTACCTTTAACTTTCCTAATAAAAATACTATTAAAAGGCAGCCTATTAAGTAAGGCAAAGGTAGACTATAAAAGACCCCTTTAATTAACTAAAACTTTAAGAAATTAATGCTTTAAGATACTCTACTTACTAAAGCATTTCTTACTATAAAAAAAGAAGGAGATCTTGCCCTTACCTATTAACTCTACTAGTAAAGCATTATAAAGACTATAGGAGCACTTTTTAAGGTATTCTAATAAAAGGAACTTAATGCTTTGCTCTAGCAAGAAGTCTTTTAACTTAAGATTTATAATACTAAAAAACATAGCATATAACGTATCTTTAACAGCTGTTTTATAAATAAAATTAAAGGCAAAGGCACCCTAGTACTATATAAAAAATCATAACTTATAGTGTAAGCTTATAATAAGGGCGCGGTTATCAAGCATCCAACGTAGCGTATCAAGCATCCACCCTGTGGCTAACTGTGGCTGCAGACATCCGTTACCAGCGATCTATAGTAATTCACACAC